>JAQJVL010004940.1:0-39711 GCA_035578905.1 Stictocephala bisonia
CGCAAAAAACAAAAGGGCGACCGGAAATCCATATGGCGTCTTTTTCCCCCGCGCCAACTCACACCCCGTGGGAAATTCCCTCCCGCAAAATTCCCTCATCCAATATGGCTGTCTTTATACTATATAAAATTAACAACATATAGCTATCAAGCAACTGCCGGACCGATCGCAGCGCCCCTAGCGGCAACGTAGCGCCCCTGGTGGCAATACCGACCCGCAGCGCCCTGGCGGCAACGTCGACCGACCGCAGCGCCCCTGGCGGCAATACCGATCGCAGTGCCCCTGGTGGCAATACCGACCGTAGCGCCCCTGGCGGCAACGTCAGGCGACGCATGCGCATCCAGGTTAACTCTTCAAGTAATCCTTCACACACCTACTTTTAGCCTACATATTGAAATTAATTCTAAACCTAATTCTACCTAGCTCCCCCATATAACAACTTCTGTTAACCTACATATCTAAGTTTTCCTCAACCTTTTAAGTCCCCCATATCACTACTACTAAAGTTAGAAAACTTTCAACACATATGGTCTCCCATATTCCATATAGTCTTCCCAAGACCTAGTACAATTTGAGAAAAATCCATAAATAAGAGCCCATGGAGAACCCTGTACAGACCACAGGTCAGATTCACTCATAACACAAAAGTCCTAAACACACCTAATACAGTCGACACCTGAAAACCACCTTCACGGCACTTTAATTATCATCACTTGATCTAATTATACGTACCTCACCCTAATTCTGTATTTTCCTAGTTTATTATCTTCATGCTTGTTAGTGTTGTTTATATCTTTCTAGTTATTATTCTTACACGTTTGCTTGTTAAACATCTATTGCTTAATGAATATTCACTGCTTGTTGCTATTGCATGAACTGACGATGGATGTTACCTGTTATATACTATGATTATAACTGTTTTCAATTGCATAGTTATAGCTATATTTCCACGACTATGCCATCCCGTTTGTATTCATTGTAAATTAGCGTTTACCGTAAATAAAAGAGTGATACTAATCTACTTAAATCACAATTCGCCTAACCTAAAACATTGCAAAAGGTCTTTTAAATTTAACTGTTAAATATTTACCTAATATTAAACGTAAGTATATATATTCCTAAACAATAGTGTGCCACCCTGGCCGTACTGTAACTGAAGTTTCCACATCCACTTTAAACATTAACTAATTAATGTACTTCATAGTGAGCCAATTACACTATTTTATAAATATCACTCCGACTTCGCGTGCTGACCCAACGCCCGATACACTTCAGCCTCAACATTATCTGAATTCAATACAAAAATAGGAGATTAAATATATAACACAATATTACAGTTTCGAACAATAACGAGTGAACTCAAGACATCGACGTACATGCGTAAATGTATAAACCAAAATACAATATGTGGAGTCCCCTTCTGCCCTTTTCTTTAGCTTTTTTAAATCTTTTTTTTTTATTTTTATAGCAATGTTTATTTAAAGGGCAGATAAGGGGATTACATTGGTCCCTAACGGCTCCTGACGCTGACACAGAAATGCATTAACAAATGCTGTATGATAATAGTAAACAACTATTCAATAACAATATAAAATTTATTTACAGTATCTCACTCACAGTACTTACGTTGTAACCTATTTATTAGTATAGGGTAGTACTTAGCCTATCTCAAGAGTGTTCATTTATTTTTGTTTAACAGCTGAAGATTAAACTCATAGTAACTGAGTATAATGCCAAACATTCAAAACATACATGTTTATTTATTTATTTATCTATTGAACCAACGGTCACTCCATTTACAATAGTTTACAATATTAGTTTTAGTTATACAATTGGTACAGGATAATAAATAGTTATTGTATGTTATCACAACAACTGTTACTGATTTACTAAAACCAACCCAATATTATCCTTATGAACCAAGCCGAACATTTACACCTTTGTACACCACTGCGCACTTAACTAAATAATAAACACAATATAAGGAAGAACACTACAAGTGAGAATAGTAATATTAAATAAGCTATTAGAGAATTGAATGGAAACAATGATACTTCAACTGTACATCACCGTTATCGCAAAATGACCATTACAGATAACAACACCAATTCCAACGGAAGCATTATCGTAAAAAGTTATGGACACCCAATTAAATCAATCTAACAGTTCTAAAATACTCACCACAGTAATACTTTGAGCGGATCCAATACATGAAGATTCTATTCTACTATATAGTTAATAATTTAAAATATATTGGTTTTATTGTAAATTATATAAATTGAACATATTATTAAGTGACCAATATCAACTCTCAACTTCACTAATGAAGTTCTACTGTATTAAAAAGACCAATAAGGAACGTTAAGTTAGTTTTGAGTAAACTCTTGAAAACAATCTTTAAAGGAAAGCCCGATACAACGTAAGTACAGTCCTTTCATAACCTTACACATATAGAGTACAGAAGCTATGTATTTAGTCACTTCAACTGTAAGAACTCAATGCTTATAAAACTAGAAAGTGCTTAGCTAAATGTAGGTAATTGTTACTACAGAGTAAAAATGAAAACTCATTCAATACAATGAAGCAAATTTTATTTTCAAAAAGTAACACAAACAAACTAGTTCTAAAAGATACCAAACTAAACCTACATTATACTATTTCTAAAAGATATATAAACCTAAACGTATTGTCTCGCAGCCAGTAGGTTCATCCGCAACAAAGGTATGCACAGTGTAAGGTCTATAAAGAAGTAATACTTGGAACAAGACTAAAGAGTCATATCATTCATTCAAATAGTAAATCTAACAAAAAATAATAAATAAAAGAAAAAGAAAAATAGACACACAGCAGTAGGTGACAAACACTCATTCGAGACCCACGGATTCAAAATAACAAATTTAACAAAAAACAATAAATAAAACAACAGAAAAAAAATAGACACACAGCAGTAGGTGACAAACACTCATTCGAGACCCACGGATTCAAAATAACAAATTTAACAAAAAACAATAAATAAATAAAAGAAAAAGAAAAATAGACACACAGCAGTAGGTGAAAAACACTCATTCGAGACAAACGTTCTCAGCAAATTACAAACAATTGATAAGAGTCACAAAAAATTCTACATCAACTCTCCAAATGATTGCTGTAGACTGACTGAGGTAATTGACGTTATATGTTGCTCTCTATAAATTAATCAATAGATTATTACTATCTTAAAGCAATTGAATTCGAATGTTTCAGGAGGATTATTATGCACCCCAAAACGATATGTCCCCGGAGGAGAAACCAATGGACCCATCACGCTTAACCTTTAAAAACACTGGAATGACTCTACCGAAACCTATACACACATTAACAACGACCTCATCCGAGCCCATTGACAAGGCAACAGAAAGCAGACAGAGAACAACATCAACACCCAAGAAATACAGTGCTTATATGAAACACAAAGTGCACCATTTATGTATATTATTAAAAGTGCTTACCATTTAGTCATATCATCAAAGGTGCAGCAAAGACGCGCTGTGGTTTATGATAGCTTCAATGACCCCACACTGCTATCTTCCAGATTTATTTAGTTATTGTTTTTGATTTAACCAGTTTTCCTTTACAGTGAGTATTTAATACCTCACAACCATCAAGTAAGCTGAAGGCAAAACTTAAGGACATTACTCAATTCCCATGGGACGCCCTTGACGTCACTCTACCTGGGTTACTTAAAACTATGTATTAACAGTTATAGGGCCCTGAAAAGGTCCGTTTGTAGCAGAGGTGTTTAATAAAGGCCTGACATCTCGTGATGGTCTTGTTCGTCATGTGTTAGATAGGGGTTTGCTATTATGCGGACATGGAAGTCCATGCCCTCTGTCCATATCCAAGTGTTTGTAACACGTTGATTAAAGAAGAACGGATTGTTTAAAAGTTGATGTCCCTCGACGCCATCTCCACGTTCACTAATTGTCGTACAGTACAAGTGTACTGTACGATTGTGAAAGGGAAAGGTGTGTATTGCCCTACGGAAACGTAAAAAACCTTTAATATTGCAAGCTGTAGTACCTACCATAGCAGTCTTAGAAAGGCCTGTTGTAGATTTGGATAAACCTTACGATGTCATGTATTATACTATGTAAAAAAGTGGTTTTCCGTTAATAATCAAAGAAATAAACCCGTTCAGGAAATAGGTATTAGGCATGTCCATTAACACTTGTAAGACACCAGAAAACCTAAGGTAGAAGTCTAAACATTAAAGGTTTCGTCATAATATGCAAAAGTGTACCTTCTAATAAACTATGCAGCCTTAACTAGACCTAAGTCAGTAGAACAATACCTAATAGACTGTACAACCAACCCTTCTGTTGGTGCAATTAATACAATGATCTGATCTCACAGCTTGGTTCTTATATTATAGTGTACAAAGACGATTCAAGACTAATCACACGGTACTTTATCTGTCCCTCACCAAATAAAATGCATTAACCATCCTCTTATAAACGCTTTAAACCATCTCCAATGTAGGCCTCAGATGAAAACAGGCTATGAGCCATTTAAACTTGAACAGAAGTACAAAAAGACAGTAATAACTTATTGACACATTACAATATATTCAGTAAAATCAATTGATATTCTCCTCATTTCCAATTACCATACGTAATACATAGAACCTTTTTCATCAACTTGTGCTTTATATTTAAATTAGTACAAGTAAACTTAATTGTAACAAAGCTTTATCTATTTGTTTCGTTGTAAACTCCGTAATGTATACATACCAACACATCAATCCTATGTGTAATAATGAGAGATTGTACATCAAAATTATACCGTATTTTCTGAAGTTTTCATAGGTTAGGTAGAACTTCAATCAATATGCATTAAATTTATAGCGTAATTCCTATCAAATTACATTCATACACATTGAAGTCTCAAAATAAAGTTAACATCCGTCATCTCCATCAACATAGTACCCCCAAGTAGAGGGCTTACATCACTACACCCAATACAACTTCTCATAAGTCACACGGAAATAGTAAACTTTTAACAAGGTAAAGTACGCAGTCCCCCTTTACATACGTTCATCGACTTTAAACGAAGTATATTAACCAATAATACTTCTAAAACTTTTACATGTCAAGAGACACCCTAACCTTAGTCTACCGAACTACTGTATGCTAATCAACCTAAACTTACAATAACAATTATAATATCCACAAACATATGATAAATTAAGTGTAATAACCTCAAACACAAGGTGATTCCTCACACTTTATACACACCATAGCAATACACCATTTACTGTATCTGAGACGTCAATCTGACAGGTATGGGTCCTGAATGAGTGTAGATGAACGAGTTTAGTCTCTGTCACTAACTAAGGCTGTTGAACCCTTTGATTATCACCCACTTACAACACATTAGTCAGGGAAACTATGGAACCCAAAATCCTTAAAATTTAGTTAAAATGCCCATAAATAGGGTTACTTGTGTACAAAATATGTTATAATTTCCTAAAAGCATTAAAATACAGTTCCATAACAACGATATTCCCCCTAAACATTAAAAACCCTGTTCAAGCTCAAAACAACGTACAAAACTAACGTAACTCCTGTAAACTAATTGTTTAACCTATACAGCTATTCAGTTGACTCCAATCAGCTGGCAAAGAGTAAGTAGCCAATAGGAATAAATGCTCTATAATGTCCACACCATAAGTCTAGTTTTAACAAAATTTAGTACTAATGATCCGTTACACATTAAACAAACAAACGAATAGTCAGTCGAAATGTGTCTATCGAAGAAACCTTGGTATTAACAGTAAGAAAGTTTGGTTTCTTTTGACTGTAAAACACCTGATCACAAAATGTATATTCACCACTCTCAGAGAGCAAAACACATGGAGAACCTAGAACACACTACACCCTTGATAGATCACCTTCCTATTCATTACATAAGGCCCCTGACCGCCCATCTACCTATTCATAAGCACATGTACAAGACACATACCAAGCTCCATAACCCTTACTATCCCATAGTAAGGCTCCCTTACCCAATCAGTCAACACACAGTTATCCTTACAGACCAACTTCCCTCTAAACACACAACATTAACGACACTCAACCTACTTTACATTCAAGACCCTCCACCTATCCAACACACATGCACAAGATACCTACCAAACACCAATACCCTTCCTATCCAGTAGTAAGACCCTTCCACCTACTTATCCAACACATAGTCCTCCAGATAGACCACCCACCCCACTCCGACACATAACACATTTTACACACCACTTACCTAACATACAAGACTGACCATACACCCTACATAGAAGACGTTTGATTATTCACTCACCTACACAATACACTCAAAACACTTGTTTGATCACACACCTATTTATCAAACAGAAGCCGACATCCACCCCACCTTCCCAAAGCATAAGACTTTTGAAGGATCACCTACCAAACATACAAAAATCATGATAAACAAACTACACACTCTGCAGACATGACCAAATATACCATCATACTAACATGAAAACAGTCCTATTGGTATACCCCCACCTACCCAATATACGTTCCACACACCATACATACAATACTTATGTTTAACCACTCACATACTAAACACACAAGACTCTTGATTGTCCATTCATTATCGTAAAACATGTGGATGACCTGTGGACCAAACTAACATAAATCCTGATATTTCACACACCTAGCCCTTTTATATACTTTAGACAGTCCACTTACTCACTACACAGTCCTGTTGATAGACGTGACGAGTAGGTATCACATTCCCAATGTTCTTAACACACAAGTCTTTTTACAACCACTTATCTACAATACATAACTCATGATAGACCTACCACATACTCTGTAAACATGACTTAATAGAAAGACCCTTTACAAAACACACTGTCCCTTGATAAAACACCCACCTAATCAGCACAAAAGACCCGATAGAACACCTACTTAGCATTCAAGACGTACCACACATTCTACATCAACCATCTACATACCCAACAGAAAAAAAGACCATCCACACACTCTACATATAAGACTCTTGGTTGGTCATTCATGGAACATTCATGGAAGACCTACCTACCAAACATCCAACACTCTTGACTTACCACTCATCTTCTCAACACCTCTGATACACCATTCACCTGAACATTACATAAAACCTTAGATTGACACCCAACATCCATGGAAGACCTACCTACCTACGTAACATCCAACACCCTTGACTTACCACTCACCTACTCAACACCTCTGATACACCATTCACTTGAACATCACATAAAACCTTGGATTGACTCCATTCATTCATGGTAGACCTACCTACCTACCAAACGTACAACCTGACTGACCACACACCTACACATCACACACAGTACCCTCGATAGATCACTTAACTACCTATTACATGAAGCCTCCGATTGACTCTCAATCCTAACATTCATGAACAACCAACCAACCTTCCAAACATTCGACTCGACCACCAACAAAAAACAAGACTTCACGTATAACCACCCATTTAACATACAAGACCAACCACACACCATACAATCATGACTCAACATGATCAACCCACCTACCACCTACGAAACATCCTACACTTTTGACTTACCATCCACCTACTCAACACACAGATAGACTACGTAACCAACCATTACATAAAACCCTAGATCGACACCCAACATTCATGGAAGACCTACCTACCTTCCAAACATACAACTTGACCGACCACACTCCTACACATCACACACAATACTCTCGATAGATCACTTAACTACCTATTACATGAAGCCTCCGATTGACTCACAATCCTAACATTCATGAACAACCAACCTTCCAAACATACGACTCGACCACCAACAAAAAACAAGACTTCACGTATAACCACCCATTTAACATACAAGACCAACCACACACCATACAATCATGACTTAACATGATCAACCCACCTACCACCTACGAAACATCCTACACTTTTGACTTACCATCCACCTACTCAACACACAGATAGACCACGTAACCATCCATTACATAAAACCCTAGATCGACACCCAACATTCATGGAAGACCTACCTACCAAACATTCAACTTGATTAACCACCCACCTACACACCACACATTCATCTTGATAATCCAATCTCTCTACACAAAAAGACTCTTATCAGACTATTTACTTAACATACATGACACCACACATTCTACATCAACCATCTACCTACTCAACACACAAAAGACCAACCACACACTCTACATATAAGACTCTTAGATGGTCACCCATCAACTCATCATTCAACACCTCTGATACATCATTCACTTGAACATTACATAAAACCTTAGATTGACACCAATCATTCATGGTAGACCTACCTACCTACCTACCAAACATACAACTTGATTGACCATCCACCTACACACCACACATTCATCTTGATAATCCAATCACCCTCCCATAAAAGGACTCTTGTCAGACTAGTTACTTAACATACAAGACACCACACATTCTACATCAACCATCTACCTACTCAACACACAAAAGACCAACCACACACTCTACATATAAGACTCTTAGTTGGTCACCCACCAACTCAACATACAACACCTCTGATACACCATTCACTTGAACAGTACATAAAACCTTAGATTGACACACATCATTCATGGTAGAACTATCTACCAAACATACTACATGATGATGTAATCAACCTTTCGGTTGATTGTTAGACTTACTTTTCTGAGGTTTAATATAGCTAAAGACCTAAAGTGTTTCCTAAAATTCTGCTTTACAACTAAAAAATACGAGAGAAAGTTAGGTTTAAAAGCAATGAACATAGAAAAAGTTAGGTTTAAAAAATTAAAATAGAAAAAGTTACGTTTAAAAACATTAAACACAGAAAAAGTTAGGTTTAAAAAATTAAAATAGAAAAAGTTACGTTTAAAAAAATTAAACACAGAAAAAGTTAGGTTTAAAAAATTAAAATAGAAAAAGTTTGGTTTAAAAAAATGAACATAGAAAAAGGTAGGTTTAAAAAAATTAAACATAGAAAAAGTTACGTTTAAAAACAATAAACACAGAAAAAGTTAGGTTTAAAAAAAATGAAACATGGAAAAAGTTAGGTTTAAAAAAATGAAACACAAAAAAAGTTAGGTTAGCAAACATCAGAAAAGTAAGTCTAACAATCAACCGAAAGGTTGATCACATCATCATGTAGTATGTTTGGTAGATAGTTCTACCATGAATGATGTGTGTCAATCTAAGGTTTTATGTACTGTTCAAGTGAATGGTGTATCAGAGGTGTTGTATGTTGAGTTGGTGGGTGACCAACTAAGAGTCTTATATGTAGAGTGTGTGGTTGGTCTTTTGTGTGTTGAGTAGGTAGATGGTTGATGTAGAATGTGTGGTGTCTTGTATGTTAAGTAACTAGTCTGACAAGAGTCCTTTTATGGGAGGGTGATTGGATTATCAAGATGAATGTGTGGTGTGTAGGTGGATGGTCAATCAAGTTGTATGTTTGGTAGGTAGGTAGGTAGGTCTACCATGAATGATTGGTGTCAATCTAAGGTTTTATGTAATGTTCAAGTGAATGATGTATCAGAGGTGTTGAATGATGAGTTGATGGGTGACCATCTAAGAGTCTTATATGTAGAGTGTGTGGTTGGTCTTTTGTGTGTTGAGTAGGTAGATGGTTGATGTAGAATGTGTGGTGTCATGTATGTTAAGTAAATAGTCTGATAAGAGTCTTTTTGTGTAGAGAGATTGGATTATCAAGATGAATGTGTGGTGTGTAGGTGGGTGGTTAATCAAGTTGAATGTTTGGTAGGTAGGTCTTCCATGAATGTTGGGTGTCGATCTAGGGTTTTATGTAATGGATGGTTACGTAGTCTATCTGTGTGTTGAGTAGGTGGATGGTAAGTCAAAAGTGTAGGATGTTTCGTAGGTGGTAGGTGGGTTGATCATGTTAAGTCATGATTGTATGGTGTGTGGTTGGTCTTGTATGTTAAATGGGTGGTTATACGTGAAGTCTTGTTTTTTGTTGGTGGTCGAGTCGTATGTTTGGAAGGTTGGTTGTTCATGAATGTTAGGATTGTGAGTCAATCGGAGGCTTCATGTAATAGGTAGTTAAGTGATCTATCGAGAGTATTGTGTGTGATGTGTAGGAGTGTGGTCAGTCAGGTTGTACGTTTGGTAGGTAGGTAGGTCTACCATGAATGAATGGAGTCAATCCAAGGTTTTATGTGATGTTCAAGTGAATGGTGTATCAGAGGTGTTGAGTAGGTGAGTGGTAAGTCAAGGGTGTTGGATGTTACGTAGGTAGGTAGGTCTTCCATGGATGTTGGGTGTCAATCTAAGGTTTTATGTAATGTTCAGGTGAATGGTGTATCAGAGGTGTTGAGAAGATGAGTGGTAAGTCAAGAGTGTTGGATGTTTGGTAGGTAGGTCTTCCATGAATGTTCCATGAATGACCAACCAAGAGTCTTATATGTAGAGTGTGTGGATGGTCTTTTTTTCTGTTGGGTATGTAGATGGTTGATGTAGAATGTGTGGTACGTCTTGAATGCTAAGTAGGTGTTCTATCGGGTCTTTTGTGCTGATTAGGTGGGTGTTTTATCAAGGGACAGTGTGTTTTGTAAAGGGTCTTTCTATTAAGTCATGTTTACAGAGTATGTGGTAGGTCTATCATGAGTTATGTATTGTAGATAAGTGGTTGTAAAAAGACTTGTGTGTTAAGAACATTGGGAATGTGATACCTACTCGTCACGTCTATCAACAGGACTGTGTAGTGAGTAAGTGGACTGTCTAAAGTATATAAAAGGGCTAGGTGTGTGAAATATCAGGATTTATGTTAGTTTGGTCCACAGGTCATCCACATGTTTTACGATAATGAATGGACAATCAAGAGTCTTGTGTGTTTAGTATGTGAGTGGTTAAACATAAGTATTGTATGTATGGTGTGTGGAACGTATATTGGGTAGGTGGGGGTATACCAATAGGACTGTTTTCATGTTAGTATGATGGTATATTTGGTCATGTCTGCAGAGTGTGTAGTTTGTTTATCATGATTTTTGTATGTTTGGTAGGTGATCCTTCAAAAGTCTTATGCTTTGGGAAGGTGGGGTGGATGTCGGCTTCTGTTTGATAAATAGGTGTGTGATCAAACAAGTGTTTTGAGTGTATTGTGTAGGTGAGTGAATAATCAAACGTCTTCTATGTAGGGTGTATGGTCAGTCTTGTATGTTAGGTAAGTGGTGTGTAAAATGTGTTATGTGTCGGAGTGGGGTGGGTGGTCTATCTGGAGGACTATGTGTTGGATAAGTAGGTGGAAGGGTCTTACTACTGGATAGGAAGGGTATTGGTGTTTGGTAGGTATCTTGTGCATGTGTGTTGGATAGGTGGAGGGTCTTGAATGTAAAGTAGGTTGAGTGTCGTTAATGTTGTGTGTTTAGAGGGAAGTTGGTCTGTAAGGATAACTGTGTGTTGACTGATTGGGTAAGGGAGCCTTACTATGGGATAGTAAGGGTTATGGAGCTTGGTATGTGTCTTGTACATGTGCTTATGAATAGGTAGATGGGCGGTCAGGGGCCTTATGTAATGAATAGGAAGGTGATCTATCAAGGGTGTAGTGTGTTCTAGGTTCTCCATGTGTTTTGCTCTCTGAGAGTGGTGAATATACATTTTGTGATCAGGTGTTTTACAGTCAAAAGAAACCAAACTTTCTTACTGTTAATACCAAGGTTTCTTCGATAGACACATTTCGACTGACTATTCGTTTGTTTGTTTAATGTGTAACGGATCATTAGTACTAAATTTTGTTAAAACTAGACTTATGGTGTGGACATTATAGAGCATTTATTCCTATTGGCTACTTACTCTTTGCCAGCTGATTGGAGTCAACTGAATAGCTGTATAGGTTAAACAATTAGTTTACAGGAGTTACGTTAGTTTTGTACGTTGTTTTGAGCTTGAACAGGGTTTTTAATGTTTAGGGGGAATATCGTTGTTATGGAACTGTATTTTAATGCTTTTAGGAAATTATAACATATTTTGTACACAAGTAACCCTATTTATGGGCATTTTAACTAAATTTTAAGGAGTTTGGGTTCCATAGTTTCCCTGACTAATGTGTTGTAAGTGGGTGATAATCAAAGGGTTCAACAGCCTTAGTTAGTGACAGAGACTAAACTCGTTCATCTACACTCATTCAGGACCCATACCTGTTAGATTGACGTCTCAGATACAGTAAATGGTGTATTGCTATGGTGTGTATAAAGTGTGAGGAATCACCTTGTGTTTGAGGTTATTACACTTAATTTATCATATGTTTGTGGATATTATAATTGTTATTGTAAGTTTAGGTTGATTAGCATACAGTAGTTCGGTAGACTAAGGTTAGGGTGTCTCTTGACATGTAAAAGTTTTAGAAGTATTATTGGTTAATATACTTCGTTTAAAGTCGATGAACGTATGTAAAGGGGGACTGCGTACTTTACCTTGTTAAAAGTTTACTATTTCCGTGTGACTTATGAGAAGTTGTATTGGGTGTAGTGATGTAAGCCCTCTACTTGGGGGTACTATGTTGATGCAGATGACGGATGTTAACTTTATTTTGAGACTTCAATGTGTATGAATGTAATTTGATAGGAATTACGCTATAAATTTAATGCATATTGATTGAAGTTCTACCTAACCTATGAAAACTTCAGAAAATACGGTATAATTTTGATGTACAATCTCTCATTATTACACATAGGATTGATGTGTTGGTATGTATACATTACGGAGTTTACAACGAAACAAATAGATAAAGCTTTGTTACAATTAAGTTTACTTGTACTAATTTAAATATAAAGCACAAGTTGATGAAAAAGGTTCTATGTATTACGTATGGTAATTGGAAATGAGGAGAATATCAATTGATTTTACTGAATATATTGTAATGTGTCAATAAGTTATTACTGTCTTTTTGTACTTCTGTTCAAGTTTAAATGGCTCATAGCCTGTTTTCATCTGAGGCCTACATTGGAGATGGTTTAAAGCGTTTATAAGAGGATGGTTAATGCATTTTATTTGGTGAGGGACAGATAAAGTACCGTGTGATTAGTCTTGAATCGTCTTTGTACACTATAATATAAGAACCAAGCTGTGAGATCAGATCATTGTATTAATTGCACCAACAGAAGGGTTGGTTGTACAGTCTATTAGGTATTGTTCTACTGACTTAGGTCTAGTTAAGGCTGCATAGTTTATTAGAAGGTACACTTTTGCATATTATGACGAAACCTTTAATGTTTAGACTTCTACCTTAGGTTTTCTGGTGTCTTACAAGTGTTAATGGACATGCCTAATACCTATTTCCTGAACGGGTTTATTTCTTTGATTATTAACGGAAAACCACTTTTTTACATAGTATAATACATGACATCGTAAGGTTTATCCAAATCTACAACAGGCCTTTCTAAGACTGCTATGGTAGGTACTACAGCTTGCAATATTAAAGGTTTTTTACGTTTCCGTAGGGCAATACACACCTTTCCCTTTCACAATCGTACAGTACACTTGTACTGTACGACAATTAGTGAACGTGGAGATGGCGTCGAGGGACATCAACTTTTAAACAATCCGTTCTTCTTTAATCAACGTGTTACAAACACTTGGATATGGACAGAGGGCATGGACTTCCATGTCCGCATAATAGCAAACCCCTATCTAACACATGACGAACAAGACCATCACGAGATGTCAGGCCTTTATTAAACACCTCTGCTACAAACGGACCTTTTCAGGGCCCTATAACTGTTAATACATAGTTTTAAGTAACCCAGGTAGAGTGACGTCAAGGGCGTCCCATGGGAATTGAGTAATGTCCTTAAGTTTTGCCTTCAGCTTACTTGATGGTTGTGAGGTATTAAATACTCACTGTAAAGGAAAACTGGTTAAATCAAAAACAATAACTAAATAAATCTGGAAGATAGCAGTGTGGGGTCATTGAAGCTATCATAAACCACAGCGCGTCTTTGCTGCACCTTTGATGATATGACTAAATGGTAAGCACTTTTAATAATATACATAAATGGTGCACTTTGTGTTTCATATAAGCACTGTATTTCTTGGGTGTTGATGTTGTTCTCTGTCTGCTTTCTGTTGCCTTGTCAATGGGCTCGGATGAGGTCGTTGTTAATGTGTGTATAGGTTTCGGTAGAGTCATTCCAGTGTTTTTAAAGGTTAAGCGTGATGGGTCCATTGGTTTCTCCTCCGGGACATATCGTTTTGGGGTGCATAATAATCCTCCTGAAACATTCGAATTCAATTGCTTTAAGATAGTAATAATCTATTGATTAATTTATAGAGAGCAACATATAACGTCAATTACCTCAGTCAGTCTACAGCAATCATTTGGAGAGTTGATGTAGAATTTTTTGTGACTCTTATCAATTGTTTGTAATTTGCTGAGAACGTTTGTCTCGAATGAGTGTTTTTCACCTACTGCTGTGTGTCTATTTTTCTTTTTCTTTTATTTATTTATTGTTTTTTGTTAAATTTGTTATTTTGAATCCGTGGGTCTCGAATGAGTGTTTGTCACCTACTGCTGTGTGTCTATTTTTTTTTCTTTTGTTTTATTTATTGTTTTTTGTTAAATTTGTTATTTTGAATCCGTGGGTCTCGAATGAGTGTTTGTCACCTACTGCTGTGTGTCTATTTTTCTTTTTCTTTTATTTATTATTTTTTGTTAGATTTACTATTTGAATGAATGATATGACTCTTTAGTCTTGTTCCAAGTATTACTTCTTTATAGACCTTACACTGTGCATACCTTTGTTGCGGATGAACCTACTGGCTGCGAGACAATACGTTTAGGTTTATATATCTTTTAGAAATAGTATAATGTAGGTTTAGTTTGGTATCTTTTAGAACTAGTTTGTTTGTGTTACTTTTTGAAAATAAAATTTGCTTCATTGTATTGAATGAGTTTTCATTTTTACTCTGTAGTAACAATTACCTACATTTAGCTAAGCACTTTCTAGTTTTATAAGCATTGAGTTCTTACAGTTGAAGTGACTAAATACATAGCTTCTGTACTCTATATGTGTAAGGTTATGAAAGGACTGTACTTACGTTGTATCGGGCTTTCCTTTAAAGATTGTTTTCAAGAGTTTACTCAAAACTAACTTAACGTTCCTTATTGGTCTTTTTAATACAGTAGAACTTCATTAGTGAAGTTGAGAGTTGATATTGGTCACTTAATAATATGTTCAATTTATATAATTTACAATAAAACCAATATATTTTAAATTATTAACTATATAGTAGAATAGAATCTTCATGTATTGGATCCGCTCAAAGTATTACTGTGGTGGGTATTTTAGAACTGTTAGATTGATTTAATTGGGTGTCCATAACTTTTTACGATAATGCTTCCGTTGGAATTGGTGTTGTTATCTGTAATGGTCATTTTGCGATAACGGTGATGTACAGTTGAAGTATCATTGTTTCCATTCAATTCTCTAATAGCTTATTTAATATTACTATTCTCACTTGTAGTGTTCTTCCTTATATTGTGTTTATTATTTAGTTAAGTGCGCAGTGGTATACAAAGGTGTCAATGTTCGGCTTGGTTCATAAGGATAATATTGGGTTGGTTTTAGTAAATTAATAACAGTTGTTGTGATAACATACAATAACTATTTATTATCCTGTACCAATTGTATAACTAAAATTAATATTGTAAACTATTGTAAATGGTGTGACCGTTGGTTCAATAGATAAATAAATAAATAAACATGTATGTTTTGAATGTTTGGCATTATACTCAGTTACTATGAGTTTAATCTTCAGCTGTTAAACAAAAATAAATGAACACTCTTGAGATAGGCTAAGTACTACCCTATACTAATAAATAGGTTACAACGCAAGTACTGTGAGTGAGATACTGTAAATAAATTTAATATTGTTATTGAACAGTTGTTTACTATTATCATACAGCATTTGTTAATGCATTTCTGTGTCAGCGTCAGGAGCCGTTAGGGACCAATGTAATCCCCTTATCTGCCCTTTAAATAAACATTGCTATAAAAATAAAAAAAAAAGATTTAAAAAAGCTAAAGAAAAGGGCAGAAGGGGACTCCACATATTGTATTTTGGTTTATACATTTACGCATGTACGTCGATGTCTTGAGTTCACTCGTTATTGTTCGAAACTGTAATATTGTGTTATATATTTAATCTCCTATTTTTGTATTGAATTCAGATAATGTTGAGGCTGAAGTGTATCGGGCGTTGGGTCAGCACGCGAAGTCGGAGTGATATTTATAAAATAGTGTAATTGGCTCACTATGAAGTACATTAATTAGTTAATGTTTAAAGTGGATGTGGAAACTTCAGTTACAGTACGGCCAGGGTGGCACACTATTGTTTAGGAATATATATACTTACGTTTAATATTAGGTAAATATTTAACAGTTAAATTTAAAAGACCTTTTGCAATGTTTTAGGTTAGGCGAATTGTGATTTAAGTAGATTATTATCACTCTTTTATTTACGGTAAACGCTAATTTACAATGAATACAAACGGGATGGCATAGTCGTGGAAATATAGCTATAACTATGCAATTGAAAACAGTTATAATCATAGTATATAACAGGTAACATCCATCGTCAGTTAATGCAATAGCAACAAGCAGTGAATATTCATTAAACAATAGATGTTTAACAAGCAAACGTGTAAGAATAATAACTAGAAAGATATAAACAACACTAACAAGCATGAAGATAATAAACTAGGAAAATACAGAATTAGGGTGAGGTACGTATAATTAGATCAAGTGATGATAATTAAAGTGCCGTGAAGGTGGTTTTCAGGTGTCGACTGTATTAGGTGTGTTTAGGACTTTTGTGTTATGAGTGAATCTGACCTGTGGTCTGTACAGGGTTCTCCATGGGCTCTTATTTATGGATTTTTCTCAAATTGTACTAGGTCTTGGGAAGACTATATGGAATATGGGAGACCATATGTGTTGAAAGTTTTCTAACTTTAGTAGTAGTGATATGGGGGACTTAAAAGGTTGAGGAAAACTTAGATAAGTAGGTTAACAGTAGCTGTTATATGGGGGAGCTAGGTAGAATTAGGTTTAGAATTAATTTCAATATGTAGGCTAAAAGTAGGTGTGTGAAGGATTACTTGAAGAGTTAACCTGGATGCGCATGCGTCGCCTGACGCTGCCGCCAGGGGCGCTACGGTCGGTATTGCCGCCAGGGGCACTGCGATCGGTATTGCCGCCAGGGGCGCTGCGGTCGGTATTGCCGCTAGGGGCGCTGTGATCGGCGTTGCCGCCAGGGGCGCTGCGGTCGCGTCGGCGTTGCCGCCAGGGGCGCTGCGGTCAGTCGGCATTGCCGCCAGGGGCGCTGCGATCGGTCGGCATTGCCACCAGGGGCGCTGCGGTCGGTATTGCCGCCAGGGGCGCTACGGTCGATCTTTGTTATAGTGTATGTATGAAATATTACTTTTATTATATGTATATATAAAGACAGTCATAATGGATGAGGGAATTTTGGGGAGGGAATTTTCCCACGGGGTGTGAGTTGGCGCGGGAGGGAAAAGACGCCATATTGGATCCGGTCGCCATCTTTTGTATTTCATGACGCCATATTGGACAAAAAAAGTGCATTTTATATAGTGTAACATGGAAAAAGTTATGTTAAGAGTGAATTCTATATAGTATAACGTGGGAATTTGGCGGGTAATGTGGGGGGAATGTGTGGGAAATGTGGGTAATGTGTGGGAAATGTGGGGAATGAGGGAAATGTGAGGGAAATGCGAGGGAAATGGAGGAAATTTTGTGGGGGAGGGGGTGGGGGGTTGGCAACACTGCGCCGCCATCTTGGATCCGGTCACGTGACCAAAAAAAAGTGAGTCTATTACCATTATATTTATACTACTTACGTTGACTGTTTTTTGTTGGTACAGTACACATTGTTCACCTATAGTTTTTAAATTCACGGCATCTCCGAGCTCCTTTGGCGATGCTAAATTCTCTATTCTTTTGTTACGCGCAGAATAGCTGTTTTGTAAGTTTGGCATTGTGTTAGTCTCAAAGTATGTTCTCGTAACAACATCGTTGTCTGCCATGGGCACACCGACGTTAACCATTCGTTTATTTTCAATATCATAGTTTCCTTCAGGTGTTAGTTTAAAACCTTCGCCCGGTGGTCCTTTGCCACTTACATTGCCCTCATGACACGTCCAAAGGAGGGGGACAAGACACGTCCAGACTTGTCCACGGACATAATCTAACTGATGAAAATATACGTATGAAAATACTTTTATACACAAATCAAAATAAGTATCCATGTTTACACATAAGCGATTAATGCTTTGTATCGGCTATTACCAGCTCCTGAAATAATTTTAGCTTCTTTTAATTCCTCGATTATGTTTTGAATTTCGTTCCTATGGTTGCCATTTCCGGCCTCTGTCGAAGCTACAATAAGTTTTAATCTATCACATAATTCGTTTGGATTGTCCCAATAGGAAATGTCACGTGATCCAAAGTTTTTTGGCCCTTTACCGTACATTTGTTTGGGGAATAATACGGAAATTATGTTTTTATATTTTATGGACTTTGTCGGTCGGTTAATGTGATTATGAGGTAAATAACCTTTTTTATGCGCATTCGTTTTTATCAGTACATCTTTATAAGCGTCCAAATCATCTTGTGTGTATACCTTTTCATCGGGTTGCCTTTTAAATAATAATTCGTAAAGGCCTTCAGTTCCTCGGTACTGTACATTGTTCAAATGAATGTTTCCTTCGTTGTCGAATGTAAGCAGTTGATTACCCACCATTAATTTATCACCGTCTATATGTGGTCCGTATATGTTGTCCATTTTATCCTTAACACCGGCTTCGTCTTTTAAAAGTTTTAACATGTATTTTTGTGTTATGGGTGCGTTAAATGTCTCTAAAACGTACTGTGACGCCTCGTGAAACTTTGCGGGACTTTGTATTAATTGACTAACTGAGGTTGGGGGGGAGACGAGGTTTCAAACACTTGTGTGTCTTGAATAAACGATTGTCCTTTAGGCGTTGACATATAGTCTGGCTTAAAATTATCCTGCTCGTCCACACTGAGGTCCATAGGCTCCTCCTTTGGTTCATTTTTTATATCCGTTCTGTTTCTAAGTTCAGTTAAAATTGGTTTGTACTGTTTTTCTAATGTTTGTTAGGTATACATGTTACCCAACTTGAAAGCACGATACTTGCAGCGGACAGCATCTTGCAGCTGTATAATTCTTCTCGTAAGAGTTTGATGTTTACTGTTTTGCGACATGTTTATAAATGAATAAGAGTTTGTTCTAGTTGTGGATCACACAGAGGCTTGTCGCTAACTGTTGTTGAAAATTAAAGTAGGTCGTATTTATATTACGAGACTAGAAACTTGTCAGAGCTAACTCTGTATCTCCCTTTATCCAATTCACAGTCCTTACTAATACAGAAAAAACTGTCCTTTTTTTCCAAGCTAAAGCGCACATTTCTCGAAACTTTTCAAAAGTCATGTCCGTATTTACATGATCATTGTAAACATGTTTGAAATTTGTTTCGTCCTATTTGAATAAAATAATCAAGTTTGTATTATCTCTCACCAATTGTTTGGGTATCCTACTGTAGGTTTGTCCTATATAAAAGCAATCAATGTTATTATGTCGGCCCATGGTAAAGTAGTTGCGTATATTATCGTGTTTTTCACATGCAATGTCGTCAAAAATCATAATGGAATTATTTTTAGCTTCTTTAGGAGGTAAGACTTTAGTATTTTCATCAAATATAAAGTATCCAATTTCCTTGGGTAAAACACTTTTTAAAAATTGATACTTGGGTTGATGTAGGGACTTTGAGAAAATGTAAACATTTTCGAACCTTAATCCGTTTGGATCGAACAACATGTTGAAAACAACGTTTGTTTTTCCACAATTACTAGGTCCAGCCATTATGCACCTTATGGTGGATGGAAATAATGGTCCGTGTTTAATGCCACTACCTGTGCGTATAGTGTACATGTCAAAGTTTTCGACAGGTAGCTTTGTGTCCTGTTCAATAACACGCATTGTTGAGTTATGAATGAAAGTGTAAGGGAAGCCTTTATTTATACCAAGTCTTTCTTGTTCACCCATGTATTGTGTTTACCGTCGTATCCTGCCCATTTAACTAATACTTTGTTTCCTTTTTTTCTAAGTACTTTTTCAACCAAGTATACGTCGTCTGTTTTGGATTTCTGTAGCTCTTTTTCGTAGAAACTTCCTTTGATGACGTCACCAGTATGGTCTTTGAGGAGTTAGGTTGTAGGAATAGTAGTTTGGACTTTGTACACAGTAAATATCTCGTTAGTCTAGTTGGGTAGGTATCCTTTGTCAAAAACTTTTTTATAATTACTTATTCTTACCTTGTCACCTACTTTAAAACGGACCTTTTTATCCACTTTCTTGTATTTTTGTCTATTTTTATTAATGTTTTTTCTGACTATGTTTTCGTTTCTTTTGTTCACATGACTTGGAGCCATGCCAATTGTTCTATGTTTCTCGTATTGTACTCTTCCAACAGGTCGGGTAGGATTTTAATCCATTGGTAGTTGCCCAGTTCTGTGAATTTTCTCCACATTAGAGACTTGAGACTACGATTGAATCTCTCCACTATGGCTCCCTTCTTCTCGCTGTACACAGAGTAAGTAATGATTAATGTTGTGTTTCTTCATTAGCTTGGTGAATCCAGCGTTGTAAAACTCTTTTCCTACGTCGGTTTGCAGATGCGTCATCCGATTCTCCTCCAAAACAGGTTGTATAGCCTTGACGATTTCCTGTCCAGACTTGTCCTTGACTGGTATTGCGTAAGCGTATTTGGTAAAGCAGTTGATTACTGTGAGAATGTACTTGTAGCCCTTGTTAAACTTTGAGTATGGTATCATCTCCACCAAGTCAGCCTGATACAGATCGTCTATTCCTTTGACTTCCACAGTTCTGGTGGGAAATGTTCTTCTGGCTGGAGCGTGTAGCTCCCTTGCTATCTGCTCTCTCACACTCATAGTGGAAGAATGGAAGGATTCAAGTAAAGATTAACAATTTATTTGTTTTTTTTTTTTTTTTTTTTTTTGTATAGAGCCCCAACCTCGCTCTATACGGTGGCAGTCGACCATAAAAATAATAGAAATAAAGTTTACTGCCTCCCTGCCAATTGTAAAGCCTTACTTACATAACGAGCAACACACATTCACTTTTTGATACGGGTTTTTACGCCCCAGAGCCACATTCGCTTTTGGATACGGGTTTTTACGCCCCAGAGCCACATTCGCTTTGGGATACGGGTTTTTACGCCCCAGAGCCACATTCGCTTTTGGATACGGGTTTTTACAACCCAGAGCCACATTCATACAGTTGCTCGAAAGGTACAGGCACTGTTAGTTGCAAAATTCAGCTAATTATTTCAAATTGTAAATTGAATTAAAGGTAGGCCATTAATAAACCTACAGTTTGGAGAGTATTTTTTATGGTCATCAAATGGAACATCACCCTCTTCCCAACATCCAATATGTATACCACATGAGAAACAGCGAACTGCATCGCTATAATTTAAATAATAAAAGCCAGCTACTTATAAATATTTTGGTTTTTAAGGGATTCCACAGCCCCTCCCCGCTGCGGAAAGTAGTAGCCGACCTTCTTCTTATTGCTACCTCCTGCACTCTTGTGCTCCCATCCGTCTCCTTACTCTGTCAATAAGGCTTCTTCAATCGTTAGATTGAGCATGGTGTCATTGGGGATAGAGTAGTGACCCCATGGTAGTGTCCTTATGCCGTCTTCTGAAACATACCTCTTATCGTCCGTAGCTGATAGAGATACCTTATTTAGTTCCACGCTGTATAGGTCGTGACGATAGCTGCGAATCATATTCATGGAACAAAATTTGTCCACACGATCTTTTAGACATTCCATATAGTCTTCAAACGTAAGGTGGTTCTTGACGACATGTTTTTTTACACCTTTTGATTTCTTGATTATCCCATCATCTTCAGGATCTTCCGGATTGTTCTCCGATTGGCTAGCATACATTTTAGACCTGAGTGCTACATGCTCAAACATGATACGTCCATTCAGTTCATCTTTAATTTTTCCAATCACTTTTTTATTGACTCGAGGTATTGCATATCTGTTTGGTTTTGGATAGTCACTCGTATCAAACAGATCTATCATGCTTTTCATGTCGGCGTAAAAATCTTCTGTTTCAATTAAATAGGTTAGTGAATCGGTATCGGTGTATTGAAGTTGTGCCCGATCTCCATATTTTTCTTTAATTACATTATAATGGAACTGGTACATTAAGATTTTTGAGATGTCCAGTATGCTCATGCCTACATATATAGCTTTGTTGTACAATAGCCTCGTTTTGCTCATATGAACGGCAGCCAGTTGCTCCGTAAAGATGGTACGGTGTTTGAAATTGGGCTTTGCCATCCATTTCTCCACTTGTTTGTCTTTTGTAGCAAGCCTGATGTCAACTCTGTTGCGGATGTTTTCCATCGTTTTACCAAAAAAAATGTTGTTCATGAGCTTGTAGAAATCTTTATCGAAGCTATTTTTTGCTTGCATTCTCTTTAAGGTGTTTAAGTCAATGTAGGTCCTTAACCAGTCATTTTGCAAGAAACTTATTATCCTATGAATTTTGCTCAGTTTCATGCCCAATTATAAGTACAATTTTAGGTTTCTGTAGTGTACCACATAGGTCTTCTTTGTAGAGAGTGTGGTAAGCAGCTTTTTCTGGGTAGATCCTGGTGACGCTCTTCGTTCGGGTGCTAGTGGAAGATCAGAGTAGTCATCATGTAGCTCTCGGGGGTAATCCAAGTCTACCTCCAATATGTAGCCAATAGGAGAGTCGTCTGGTATTTGAGTGATATCAATGTTGGTATTCTCAACCCATTTAAAGTCAGCGTAGGGCATTTACTGGCTCATAGCCCACCCGTATAAATTATTCGCGTCTAGGTAAGTCAGGTACGTGGTAGGCTTATTTTCATCGTAGTCTTCCATATAAGGATTGTTAGCCCCTTTGCATATCTGTTTGAACATTGTGATACACCTCCTCTAATGCCTTCCCCAACCATAAGAATCATGTCACAGTCGATTAGCAGTTGTAGTTCAATAGCAGTGATCTTCAGAATGGCGTCCCATGCCAGACCCGGAGCCGTAAAATACCAGGCGGGATCGAGTTGGTACGTTGTTATGCAGACATCCCTAAAGTTTTCCATTACATCTGCCAGCAGAATGACATCAGTCTGGTTATACAAAAGCGTATACTCCTTCATGTCAGTTATGTTGAAAGTGTTCCACACGTTGATGGCGTGTTGGTAATCTTGATCTTTAATATGGCTCATGTTTAACTGATTGTAGAAGTTTTTCTTCTCAGGTAGCGCAGTTTCTTCAAATTTGGCTAAGCTGTCCATATAATCATATGGAAAAATTCCCTTTTGCAGCAGAATCTGGAGCTTGTCACCAGTGAAATATTTCGACATGTGCTTAAACTGATTTAGGGTTAGGTTCTTAACCAGACTGTCAAGGCTGCTGGCCATAAATCTCAGGGAGTCGAGGAATCGTAGCTTTAGACCTCCGTTAACATTGACCGTATACGAGATGTACCGTTCTTCATTGTTCGGAATGACATCTATAGTCTCATTGTTTAGACCAAACATTTTTATAAAAAGGTGGGTGTCATACCCGCTCAAGTTGTGGATAAACACTGGAATAAAGTGAGGTTTCCTATAGTTCAAGTTGCAATGGTTGTGTGCGGCTCCTCTAAATCTGCCGGAGATATGATCATGATCTCGCACACGGTCTTCACCTAGTATCTGACCACATATGTGGCATTGTAGAGCTGTGACGAAGGTGACCTCCTCTTCTTCAGTCAACTGCATAGGGATCGCTGCTTGTCTTCAGTAGATATAGTGAATCTTTTTTGACTCTTAACAATCGTTCCACAAACACCTTAGAGGCATCAACTCCAAAGTAATTGCATGGCCTCTCGCACTCTCCATCGGAGCGAACGACGTAGTATGAAAAGCTAACAGCCTCGTGTTTTTGATACTTGACCGTGTATTGCCTTCTTGGTCCAATGTCTAAGTCCATTTCGGGTTTAATGGGGCTGAGCATACATTCAAAGTCTGCGTAGATCGCAAACGGCACCCTCATCGAATGGTTGTAGTTCTTAAACTTTAAACAACTTCCGGGCTCAGGGACGTCAATCTTTAAGGCATCTTGACGACTGCAATATTCTTTGTGCTTAATTAGCAGGTCTTCCCGAACAAAGTGCACTAGACATCGTTTGCATATCCAGGTCGTGCTGTGGCGAGCGCCACCCGCGGTAAAAGAGGAAACTATCGCGTGCGCATGCGCGGCGATCTGGGATGTGCCGCGTACGGAGTCGTGGCGAGGAGTACGGAGTCGTTGCCGGACAGTGTCGTCGCCAGGACCAGCGCCGGCAAGGCCGCTCACTCGTCAGCTAAGTGCCTAGTTTAAGAATATCTAAATTAGTTAAAATCTAATATGTGTCGGTTAGGCTAAATTAACCATTAAGGGGGGGGGAGTAGTTCTGCTGGGTAGGATTAAATCAGTCAGTTAATGTAGGGATAGGAAACTCTGGGGCACGGGGGGATCGCAGCCAACCAGTTATTTCACTATTAAATTTAATGTATCAATTATCCTGTAATTATATTACCCTTAAGGTAGATCACTCTTAGTGCTGATCAAAGCTGGTTGTGATTTGTTAGGGAGCGTCTATTAGCACTCACGCGGCCAACACTATTTTATCAGCCCACGCGTTTCCTAACGCGGCGGAAACGGCGAAGCCTATTATCCAGTGATATTCTCACACGGCCTCTGATACGTAGTCACTAGTTATTCAACTCACCCTTTTTTTTAATTAACGCGCATTGAATCGTCTTTTAATTGAATTAATCGTCGCCTTTCCCCGCAATTGGTAGCCACAAGCTCACCGTCCCGCCGCAATTGGTAGCAGAGCGTTCGGAATTAAAATTAAATAATTTTTTTTGAGTGAAATAGCAGGGCGATCAGTTTTGGCAATATACATGTAGGGGTTTTATTAGTAAAAAGCTCGGGTAGCTTGCACGAGTCGGACATGTCGGTCACGGCACGGGCATGTCACGAGCATGTCGTCACGAGCATGTCGGCCGACCGGCAAACATGACTTTCACTCTTGGCATTCAACCATAAGGCAACAAATTTGCGAATTACTCGAATGGAATTTAGTACAATATTATTTTTAAGAAGGTGATTTAAATTTTTTGTGTAAAAAAATGCCGAGAAAGATGACGGTGTGAACCGGGAAGTACGTGTCAGCGGTGTAGACGGGCTGGGTCGTTCGTTTTTAAACCTGTCTATAGGCTGCGACGACGTGCATCCGGTGATTTCATCGTTGTCAATTTCCGTATATGTCCCTCTTTTTCAATTTACTTAAGAAAGATGAATAATAAAAAATGAAGGGAGAAGAAGTTACGAATCCAATTTTGTGTACATTTTCCGTTTATACGAACGCGTGAGTGCTTTTAACAATATACCTTCGAACCTCGTGCCCACATTTGTTGAATTTAATTAAAGGGAAAAATATTCAAATTTGTGTAAATAGCGTCAGATATATTAACTATGAATCTTATAAAGCAACATCAAATATTTATCAAAGTTGTAGGGCATTCCACTCTAGCCATTAGGGCAAATACGAAAGCCAATAGTTTTGGATGGGTTTTTTATTCATTTTATTTAAGTAATTGTAATAGTGTAATTTTGTTCAAGATGTGTGCAATAATTTATTTTTAAGTACACCTTGTGATAAAGAATTTTGTGACAGATATTCTCAAAGCTTGGGTTACATCCAACTACCTAGGAGATTTCACGCTAATTATTTTCCAAGCGAAGTTAATAATAATGTAGTCCTCTTTTCCAAAATGAATAAGTGGAAATCTATTAAAAAGGAAAAAAACGTAAAAAAATATATAAAATTAAGTTAAAAATGTAAAAAAAAAAATATGTAAAATCAAATGTAAAATGTAAAAAAAAAAGAAAAAAATAAATAAAGAGTAACTATGTGAGGATTTAATAAGACTGGAAATAAAGTTTCGCTTGGGAAATCTCGGAGTAACCTGAGTGGAGAGACAATTAACTATTGATTAATGTTTCTATTATTTACAGTATGTAATGTATTCTAGTGATTATGTACAGTTCATATTAAGTTAAGTTTAGCATATTTTCTTTTCAGCCAGTATTAAATGCACCCCAGCAAGCTATTACAACAGGTCAACGGTATTCCAGCTATATTTCAGCATTATCGATCGGCACAGAAGAAACCGGTTTTATCTACTACAAGACACCCAGCCGAGTCTAACTGAACTTATAGATTGCACAAACACACTGACGAATATTACTAACTAAAAGTGGAACAATTCTTTTAAATAAATATTGCAATAAGGCATTTGTAAACAAGAAAATATAAATTGTATTTGTAATTTTATTAATTGATTAATTGGCTATTAAACACTGAATTTAATTTAATTAAGTAATGGACATTAGACAATAAATTCAATTTAATTAGTTAAGGGAGCAGTTAATTTTTAATGGGAAAATTGTTAGGTATTTTGTAAATAATAGGGTTTTTCTGGCTGACCTACCTGTAGTGGTTCAGTTTTCTAGCTACACAATTTTTTTGAGGAGAACTTATTGGTGGAACAAACACGCTAACGAATATGACTGACTGAAAGTGAAGCAATTCTTTTGTATGAGTGTTGTATTAGGGAATCCATAAATACAATTTGAATTTGTAATTTTAATTAACAGAGCATTAAACAATAAATTCAATTGAATTAGTTAATTGAACAGTTGATTTTTTAATTGGAAAATTTTATTCCAATTAAAGTGGCCCTCAATTCCGCCCAGCATGACAGCACAGGCGTCACGCCTGCTAGCTTGTTCCTGGGTAGGGAAATAAAACACCCGCTTCAATTAGCGTGGAGGCTCGATGAGCTAGTGCCCGCGGCCCCGCAGATTCCAACGGAGCAGCGCTGGAGGCAAGCGTTAGACACTCTGCGTCGCGCGAGGCAAAAGCGCGAGGCGTATTACAACAGGGGAAAAAAGCCCCATAATTTCAAACCGGGTGATTGGGTTATGTATAGATTACATCCCCAGTCCAAAGCGGCCGATAGCGTGAATTACAAACTCATGCCACAATGGTCCAACCCGTGTGTCATAGGCCGATTCACCACACCGGTCACCGTTCAATTAGTGAAACCATCGACGGGGAGCTTTGTAACGTCAGCACACGTTTCTCAATTAAAACGTTTTTTTCAGCCCCAGTATTAGGATGGCCGGGTGAGTGCTATACGACGGTCCCTAGCCTAGGTTAGTGTAGTTCTTAAGTTCTATCTTCCTTTCCTTTCCTTCATTCTATCTACACGTCTTCCCGCGTTTAAGTTTTCTTCCAAGCGACACCTCTAGTTACCACGGGGTCGGGCGTTTGAGTCTAAGGGATTTCTTTACGAGGACTTCCCTACAAATTGCCCGACGTCCTGTTGACGTGAGGCGCCGAAAAGTTTTTTACCGTTTTTTATACATCGTTTGTAGGGAACACGCTGCTAAGCCGCTGTGAACGTGGCAAGTTTTAATTTTTTTTTTATCAATTAGGTTAAAGAAATCATTTCATGAGTTCCTTAATTCCAGTATAAACAAAAGCTGTGAAATATTTTTGTGTTTGTTTTTCGTAATTCACTTTTGTTTATGCTGCTTGCCCGGCACACAGCGGGCGGATAAGCCATCGTGAGGTGAGTCGACACGCCTCAGGATAGTCGCAGTGTCACACGCACACACGCACACGCACACGTCACTCACACGTAGTACAACGTTCATCGTCACACTTACACATAACTATCTCTGTTCTGTCTATCACCTTTCTTTTCTAATTAGTACTTAAGGATGCCAACAATGAGCTAGGGATACGGGCAAATTAGATTAAGAATTGTAATAAAGTTAAGTGAATGAAACAGGTTTATTTAGCGCGATGTATTAGGGACGATCCCTAGGAGAGAGACAGACATGTCAGAATTGACAATGAGTCAATTAGTTGTGAGAATAAAATTTCCTAGTATTAAATATTGTAATATATATATATATTTATTCGGGGTGTTGGCATATAATTAAATGTAGCTGTAAGATGGAAAACCTTATATTATGGGCGAGCGCGGTCAATATATGAATAGACTGCACCGAGCTCAAATAATTATTCTTGGAAGCGACAGAGCGGAAGACGTCGACGAAGGGTCGCTCTTATCGCATTCCTTTGTTAAATTGGGTCGGTTGCGATTCCGAGGACAATAGACAGACAGACGCTACAACAATATACCACAATGGGGAATTGGCCAAGCCATAATCTGTTAGGTCACTTTAATTTTGACACACACACATTGAAAAATTGATAATCACCTTTAGTAATTAATTTAATAATTAATATCCTACCTTCACCTCCACTTGTCTTGTAACAGCAAAAAAAGGGTCCATTACTAGGCACCTGAGATGTGTCTATACATTACCTCACATACAGACCGACTTAACGTTTACTTTTTCCCACCACCAGTTTTTCCATCGCGTTTACTAACGACCGACGTACGCACAGACTAGGCAGTGTTTCTCCAGCATTTATTTATTAACATATTTAATAAGCAAAGTTAGAAGGGAAGTGTAACGTGTGTCGAACAATAGAGCTAAGTTTACTAATTTCAGTTATTGCATTTAATGTTAAGCTTCAGATTTAATTTTCCTTTTGTATTAATATTTTTTATTTCTTTTTAACCTTTATTATATTAGTATTTTTCTGTAATTCACGATTCTGTAGTCAACCATAGTTAATTTAAATTGATTCAATTTCCTTTTTTCAAATTAGCAAATAAATAGATTTACCTTACCATTTAAGATAGTCGCGGGGGAGATTTGCGTCCGATAAGGGCATGTGTCAGCGAATTGCGACTTAAGAAACCAAGTGTGAGTCAACTGGTTCCACCTATTCAAGAAATGTCATTCCAGTCACGCCAGCTATGAACAGCGACCACCCGCCTTTCAGCTATCCTATCATCCATCGGCGGAGCCCTGGATTGAGGAGGGGCAGTAAGTCAGCCATCCGACCACTATTGGTCTATTTATCAACTTTATAGTGTAAAGCACATTGTCATCTTGTTGCATTTCGGCATGGATTGCCATATCTGACCTCCAACTACGGCGGGTAGTGGCGCATTCAACTACCTTCAGGCATGGGTTGCCCCATCGGAAGATGCAGTATCCATTTTGGAATCACTATTATGTGGTGCACACAGCCGCTGTTACGGCCAACTCAACATCATGGCTACCCACCATCGTGGCTACAGGGATCAGCTAACCAGAGTGGTGAATCCACACTGCGTGATAAGAACCGGTGGAAGGTGTGATAACAATCGGATCCGTCCTATTATACACACCATTTCGCTGACACACTCCCGCACCACTTCAGATTTAGTTTTAGTTCCAGCAAAATGGTTAGGGTTAGTTTTACTGTTAGGATCATAAGTAGTTACATAGTTATTTTGCCGCGCGAGCAGACACACCTTACCTTCTATTTGAAAAAAAAAAAAAAAAACCAAAACCAAAAACAAAGAAGGAGACGAATTTCAGAGCACTGACCTCTGCTTCGACTAACCGACTGTGGACGACTTACAGCGTAATCACTTTCGAACGTAGGGCACCTCCCTGCTGGAGGAGGGGCGGACTCTTCTGACCCCCAGGATTTGAGCCAGACAAGCTGCGCCCCAAACCTTCCTTACCTCCCACCTATAAAAAAAAAAAAAAAAAAAAAAAAAAAAAAAAAAAAAAAAACCTTTTTAGGGGGGGGAGATTGTGGCGAGCGCCACCCGCGGTAAAAGAGGAAACTATCGCGTGCGCATGCGCGGCGATCTGGGATGTGCCGCGTACGGAGTCGTGGCGAGGAGTACGGAGTCGTTGCCGGACAGTGTCGTCGCCAGGACCAGCGCCGGCAAGGCCGCTCACTCGTCAGCTAAGTGCCTAGTTTAAGAATATCTAAATTAGTTAAAATCAAATATGTGTCGGTTAGGCTAAATTAACCATTAAGGGGGGGGGAGTAGTTCTGCTGGGTAGGATTAAATCAGTCAGTTAATGTAGGGATAGGAAACTCTGGGGCACGGGGGGATCGCAGCCAACCAGTTATTTCACTATTAAATTTAATGTATCAATTATCCTGTAATTATATTACCCTTAAGGTAGATCACTCTTAGTGCTGATCAAAGCTGGTTGTGATTTGTTAGGGAGCGTCTATTAGCACTCACGCGGCCAACACTATTTTATCAGCCCACGCGTTTCCTAACGCGGCGGAAACGGCGAAGCCTATTATCCAGTGATATTCTCACACGGCCTCTGATACGTAGTCACTAGTTATTCAACTCACCCTTTTTTTTAATTAACGCGCATTGAATCGTCTTTTAATTGAATTAATCGTCGCCTTTCCCCGCAATTGGTAGCCTAGCTCACCGTCCCGCCGCAGTGCCATGGTGATTTGTCAAGTGGCCTCTAACCAATCTTGCTAGATCTTTAATTAGAGCGTAGTGGGAATTCCTGTGTTCTGTGATGTACAGAAGGTCTATATGACGTTCCCTTTCTTCATCCGTAACAAGAAGTGGGTATATGTCAACCTTGTCGTCGTAAGCATAGACATTTATAGATATGCCTGATCTTTTCTCAAACAACTTGACGTGGTCCAGGCTGACGGGGAAGCTGATGTTTTCAAAGTGACGGTCAAGCTCATGTTCAAAGGGTCGATAGTGGTGAACTCGATGAGGTTGGTCTCTGTAGTCTACGGGGTGTAGTGCAGCCAGAACAGACCAGAGGAAACATTTCTGGTCATTGTTCCGTATGTTCAGGACTGCGAGTTTGGTCTTAATCTTGAGTGGTAGCTCTATATAGGTTGATCCCCTTAGTGGCACGTAGCGGTTAATAGCAAGTTCTAGGCTAAGAATTTTGTGTAGCGTCCAACCAGATCCCTTTGTTTGAAACTCTTCCATTTCAGCTAGTAGTTTCTTTTCCGCCTTCATGATATAATCCTCAATAGGTGTTGTAGGAAGGATGACGTTGTTTTTTGTTTTTTTTTTGTTTTGAAATTCATCTCTTGGTACTGGATAATGTCGTCAACTGGTTTCTTGAACTCAACCAGAAATATGAAGTTTGTTTTAATGTTTTCATTTATGACGAAACTTTGGATTTTTTCTGCAATTAAAACTCTTGCTTGTTCAAGAAATGAGATGGGATCCTTTATACCTGGCTGATTTTGAACAATAAAGGTTTTCATTCGGTTCCCAAACGCCTTTTCTATCTCTAAAATCTTGAGACTTTTTTCTCCACCAAGTATGCTTCCCAGCGAGGACTTGACAGAATTGAATGCGGAAACTACGGTAGATCTTATGGAATGTAGAACTGAAGTTTCTGAGGATGGTTCAGAGCTCGTTGATGGTTGGGGGTCGATCTCGAAGCGAGCAGCCTTGGAAGTTGAGGGGGTGGGTTCCTCCTCATTCTTCCTCTTGAGGTGAGCGGGGTTGCACTTCTTGAGGTGGCGGCTGCGGTTGGAGAGAGTAATCATCGTCCTGCAGGAAGGGCAAGGTCGCTGGGGCTCGATGGTTGTTGTAGGTCCGGCGCAGCTCTTGAGGTGGCGAGCTATGTTCAACTTGAGCACGAGCTTGCCACATCTAGGGCAGGGAGCCTGGTTACTATTCATGTTCCAGACTTACAATAAATGAAGTCTCAAAAAGTGAGGTTATGTTCTCTTAAACTTACAATAAATAATGTCTCAAAAAGTGAGGACACGTCTAATCAGTACGAGCGCAAGTACAGAAGTGAGAAAGATTGATTGTGTTGGTCGGTTAAATAGGGATGGATGAGGGAGGGGGCAATTAGGTCACGCGCCAGTGCATTTTATATAGTATAACATGGAAAAATTTAGTGTATTTTATATAGTATAACAAGGTTAACAGTGCATTTTATATAGTATAACATGGAAAAAGTTAGGTTAAGTGTGTATTTTATATTATATAACAAGGGAATTTGAGGGAAATTTGGGAATTTGAGGGAAATGTGGGAAAAGTGAGGTTAGGAAATTTGGCGGGAAATGGGCGCCGCCATCTTGGAAAATTGAAAAAAATGGACCAATCAGAGCTCGGGCTGGTCACGTGACTTCCCCCACCCTCGACTCTTCATTTGACGAAAACTCTTAATGGGACGTTGTGAACTTTCCACTATCCCTCTACTCACACCTTTACAACTAGCCTGTGTGTGTTTATATATATTTATGAAGTAAATTGTTTGTGAATATGTTTAAAACCTTAATGTTGATATCATACCGTTGTAATGTAAACATACCTTTACAACTAGCCTGTGTGTGTTTATATATATATTTATGAAGTAAATTGTTTGTGAATATGTTTAAAACCTTAATGTTGATATCATACCGTTGTAATGTAAACACACCTTTACAACTAGCCTATGTGTGTTTATATATATTTATGAAGTAAATTGTTTGTGAATATGTTTAAAACCTTAATGTTGATATCATACCGTTGTAATGTAAACATACATTTACAACTAGCCTGTGTGTGTTTATATATATTTATGAAGTAAATTGTTTGTGAATATGTTTAAAACCTTAATGTTGATATCATACTGTTGTAATGTAAACACACCTTTACAACTAGCCTGTGTGTGTTTATATATATATATATTTATTTGAAATGCATATACGGAAATTCATAAATTTTATAAAATCTATCAACTACCAATCTCAGTAACCGATAATTTGAAATTGCAAAGACAGGCAGGCCTGTTACAATTGTACGATATTATTGTGAAATAGCAACTTTGATAACAACCTAACGAATAAACTATAATAGTATCTGTTTTGTACTTGTTTAGTATAGCAAACTGGGTCTCAAAGCCAATTCAGACTCCGCCATTCTTTAATAAAATAAACATAAATGCCAGTTTTACCACTTGAAACAAGCTCACATGATATAGACTCTACTAGATAATTCAAGATCGTATAACAAAATACCTATCTTAAACAAGTTGACATAACTGTCAGTTAAATTGAACTAATAGAAACGTGTTGTGTGGTAGCCATCGATACATCGATGGTAGTAGCATCGTCTTACACATTCGTTTTCCTGGAAGGCAAATCACACAGGCTTGCCGCTGAGGCGCAACTCAGGTATACTTGAGGCCCATCTTCCAGGATGTTTCCAGACAGTGAGTAGCGGCAGTTGTGTTAGTATTTCCGATGTTATTAACTTCCCTTAAAGCTCATTATTTTTCCATCCTATTAAGTGTTTACAGTTCCTGAAATCTTCTCATTTAAGATGAATTTACTGCCAAGGGAATTTAATGATTTAAAAACGATGTTTCTAATGTACTCAATATAAAGTCAAAGTCATTTACTCAGTCCTAGACATTATAATGCGTAGACAAAGTCAACAGATCAACTGGCATGCAGCAATTGAAATTATTATTTAAATACATTGATCTTTATCAGTAAAATAATTATCAGTAAAAAAAGCAATAAATATTTCAATATTTTAATATTTTATAAAACGTATGCGTCCAACAAAAGTTTTAACTGATAATGCATAATAAAGCAATTTCATACTAAACACTATTAAAAATTATATTTAGAGCCTTAGAAAGTATTTGTTTGCGTACGACCTCCTACGAGGTCAATCAAACATCTACCTTGTTGGCGAGAAGCATACAAGGAATGGGACTGCCGTCGGGGAGCGAACACTTGGAGTCCACGTCACGCTTCCATTTGAGCGTGTTTGAGAAGGAGTTCTTGTTGGTGAGATCGAACATGATCACGCAGCCGTGAGCGTCCTTGTAGTAGACCCTGGTCATCCACGTAAACCTCTCCTGACCTAAGACAATGGTTAGTGAGGCAGGCTTTAAATATATGAATTAATTGTTCACTCTGAAGTATTTCGTCTATTGATCTATAAAGATTCATCTAAAGAGTATGAGCCATGAAATAAGTAATATTTCTGTCTGCTGCAGAAAAATACTGAAAGACGATTTTAAGAAAGACACTAAAATAGAAGACGAGCGGTTGAGGTACAACATTTACATTACATTTATGTTTCATATTCAAAAGCATGTTTATTCAAAATGTATACAAGTCAGAGATTAACAGAAATCATAATAAATAAATTTCCTTTCTGACTAAACATTATTTTTTAGTTGGCTATAAGGCACTTGCAAAGTAAACATTTGTAATACTGACCAATACATTGACATTTGAATTGGAATTGTAAACAACAAATGGAATGGTAAACATTGAAAATGTAGATATCAACTGTTCCAAATGTATTTAGACTTTGGAACGAAATTTGATTAAAATACTTGCTTTTGCTTTGTTGTTCCCTAATTATCTAGTAAGACATATATACGTGTTATACTCGTACGGACCGTCCAAACAGCAATTTAGTAGTTTTATATAAACACTGAAGTTTTATCCTATTCGCTTCCATTTCTTCTAATACTATTAATTTCTTTGTACCGAAATCATGGACCTAAGAGAAGCTATCTTTTTAATTGGATATAGTCTTAAATTTTTAAGCCATTTTTTTAGATATTCCAAGCCACATATAATGCATTTTCTAAAAAATACTGCAAAGTTTGTTAAACACAAGAGAAGGCTAACTTAGTTCATACTTTATAAATATACAAATACGGGTAAACAGTCTCTGATTGATCACCACTACCGTATATAATCACTTGCAATCTAACGATTGCTGTACCCAACAAATTTACATTACTGTTTATTAGACTAAGACTTGAGATTCAACAAACTATTGCTTGCAACATTTAGTTCTCATATTACAATTTAACATCGGTAATCAACTACTCTATGATGTCGTTTTATAGTCTACAATTACATTATAGTTGTCAACGTGTCTCACAAGGAGACAGGAGTTACTGTTTGTACAGAATGGGTCGCATAGGTCTCCCTAATGTTTAAGTTTAAACAATACAAAATATAACAAAAGTACACATTTATAAGGAATTACTAATATAGAAATTCTTCTAAGTCCTAAAAAGCATAAACAGATAGGTAGGTGGTTTGTAAAGAGGACTGTGAGCTCCCTGCCTTCACTGCAGAACATAGCTAGGCCTAAACACATTACTGATAGGCCTATGCAAATAGCATGGATATTTCTTCAGCGGTGACTAGCATAATTCAAAAGTTGTTCTCTCAACGTAAGATGCACACAGCGAAATAATGAATATTACAACAGATAATACACTTACGGTGGTATTGACACACCCATCCACCCATACACGTACAGTGGTAGTCAGTCAAGAGTCATTATGTTAAGTAGGGTGGTTTGTCAAAAGTCTTGTGTGCTGGCTAGGTAGGTGGTTTGTCAAGAGGACTGTGTGTTGAGTAGATGGGTAATCAGTCAAGAGTCATTATGTTAAGTACGGTGGTTTGTCAAAAGTCTTGTGTGCTGGCTAGGTAGGTGGTTTGTCAAGAGGACTGTGTGTTGAGTAGATGGATAATCAGTCAAGAGTCATTATGTTAAGTAGGGTGGTTTGTCAAAAGTCTTGTGTGCTGGCTAGGTAGGTGGTTTGTCAAGAGGACTGTGTGTTGAGTAGATGGATAATCAGTCAAGAGTCATTATGTTAAGTAGGGTGGTTTGTCAAAAGTCTTGTGTGCTGGCTAGGTAGGTGGTTTGTCAAGAGGACTGTGTGTTGAGTAGATGGGTAATCAGTCAAGAGTCATTATGTTAAGTGAGGTGGTTTACCAAAAGTATTATGTCTACTATCTTAATAAATAAATGCTATCTTAATAAAATAAGATAGTAAAAATATATAAGTGGACAGACCCAGACTGTCCAGCAGTGGCTTGCCGGTTGGGAAACGGCCTCCTTAGGTAACTTTTAGAAAGATTGTTTGTTACATTAATTTATCCCTTCCGTCTACAGGTAATTTTAATACATTACGTTATCTATTTAAGAGTCTACAGAGGCTGTCAGCAATTTTGGTTTTAATCCCATAAGAACAATGTTATTTTCTAAATGAACAAACGATTACACGTATCCAAATCAAACAGTTATTTTTAAAAGGATTTTTCCAAACTAACGACATTTGATCAAGAATGAAATTGCGCGTTGGAATTGCTTTGCAAATTCCTAATTAGTTTTATAAAGAACAAAATTTAAAAATGTTTAGTTTGATGTTTTTATTTTCACCTATTTTTCAAATCTAAACGCATGTATTCAAAATATTAAGGGCGTTTTGAGAGATTGTTAAATTTAATGCATTTTCGGAGGACCAACTAACGTCCACGTTAGTAAAAAAAATAGTACAATTTACGCTACCACGAACGATCATTGGAGATTCATTTTATATGTAGAAATTAATGAATAGGACCAACTGTACCTTTAGAGGAAATAGTGCATATCTTAGAGCGAAGGGCTGAGAGATGACCGTAGAGATGGATCCACCAGGCCTGGGATATCGTTAATGTCTAGCGGTCAGTTCGGAGCAGAACACAACACTATTGAATGTTCGCACAGTTTAGAATGTTGAATAAAAGATCGAGAGAAGAGAGATTGAGAAAAACACGATCACTGATTAATGACATAAGAATTATACAGTGTAAGAGAGGGTCGCGACGCGAGAACCGAGTGAACCGACCCGCGTAACATGTTCGTCTGGGGTTTTAATTTTAGGAAGAGGGGTGAATCGTCTTGACGGGATTCACACCACCAGTTAAAGGGTTAGAGAATGTCACCTGATATTTGACTTTTGGCAAGTGCATGTGCATAGATGCCAGAAATATTATTTAAATTTCAATATAGTAACAGGTAAATATGTTATGAGTATGTGAGTAGAAATTTATGCTTAAGAGTTTATAAAAAACAGATAAGAGGAACAAACTATTAAATTACATAATTATGAACTATAATTAACTATATGTACAATATTTATTACTAAGTACGGAACACAACATGTCAAAAGCAAACCCAATATGCACAGTATGATAATGTTTAAAATGACACCTCATACACAACTTTTGGTCAATAAATAATGAAGAAATATGAATTAGCAAATAACATTGTTCTTATAAGACTAAAACCAACATGGCCGACAGCCTCTGCAGACACCGGAGTCTCAAATTCACCATTCATATTCCTGTCTCGTTAATTCCAATAGTTAATGAGGGTTTGTTTAATCAGGTCCATAATCACATATGAAAAAAACTTCTTTTTAATAACATCATTATACAAAGTAGGATGAAAAGGAAATTAAATTAAAATTAATGAGCCAGAGCCAAAACCTATAGTAGGCTATTTTATTCTTTACGTTACCAAACATGTATTATTCCATACAACGCCGGATATAAACTTATGCACGGATTAAATTTTTCAATTCTTTTACCTCCTCTACCAACGAAATCCCTGTAGAAAATAATCAAAGAACACGTGCAATGATTTCCACTTCAATTGTGTTCACATGAGCATCACTAGATGTTCGTAGTACTGCTGTAATGAATGTATGTTTCAATTTAGCCGTTTCCGTAAGTTCGTTCTTGTCACATTACTGGACATGCAACAATTGTGTTCACATGAGCATCACTAGATGTTCGTAGTACTGCTATAATGAATGTATGTTTCAATTTAGCCATTTCCGTAAGTTCGTACTTGTCACATTACTGGACATGCAACAATTGTGTTCACATGAGCATCACTAGATGTTCGTAGTACTGCTATAATGAATGTATGTTTCAATTTAGCCATTTCCGTAAGTTCGTTCTTGTCACATTACTGGACATGCAACAATTGTGTTCACATGAGCATCACTAGATGTTCGTAGTACTGCTATAATGAATGTATGTTTCAATTTAGCCATTTCCGTAAGTTCGTTCTTGTCACATTACTGGACATGCAACAATTGTGTTCACATGAGCATCACTAGATGTTCGTAGTACTGCTATAATGAATGTATGTTTCAATTTAGCCGTTTCCGTAAGTTCGTTCTTGTCACATTACTGGACATGCAACAACCATCCGGTAACTCACACATCTCTGTTTCTTCCGAGCACGATTCGTTTGACGGAGATTTCAAATATGCAATACATATCGTTTTTCTCTTTTTCTGATTTGTTCTTATTTTGTCTTTTATAATTTCACATTTGCCTGTCCATATTGAGTAAATGTCGTCTACAAACATGATATTTATTACATTAATATTAATCAAAAAAATTCCATATTTGGTAAATAATTTTTAAAATGTTGATTCATTACATGATCAGATTTGTAAAATTGAAGTTTCTGCGTACGCTTTATTCAATTCAGTTCAGTTCGGGATTAAAGTAAACATTTGGACCTTGCCTATTACAACTGAGCCAATACGCCGGCAAATTTGTCTTCAAAATTCAAGCTTTCATAAGAAGTAGAGCAGTTCCTCACAAGTTGGATCAAAATTATTGTAAAAATATGATAAATAATAATTTACTGATATATAATAACAATACTAATTACATATATATATATATATATATATATATATATATATATATATATCGTATGCCTTCATAAGCCAGTTACCAAACTAATAACAGATTTAAAAAATTATACACATAAAACTATCGAAATAAAATAAAGTCTACAATACAAAGTACATGTCTCATAGTGTTCAAATATTAATCTCCCGTAACAGAGCTAAATCCAGATTTCTTAACCATTCAAAACCTGCTCCTCCGACGGGATGTAGACCAGCTAATCCCCCCGAAAAGAACGCAATGGACACTCAATTACTATGTGATCCATAGTTTGAACTTTGATTCGGCAGTCACATAACTGACCATGCCATTCCCCGCTTAAATTTGCAGTAAGTAGATCATCTTCCAACACCATGCGAAAGCGACTCAACAAAGTCCATTCCTTACGAGGAAGGTTCATTCCACCGATGACGGTCATAGTTTCTGATACTAGAAACTTGTCCGTCAAACATATCCAACGGACAAATATAGAAATTTCGTTTGTGAATAACTAGAAAGCTAGTCGAAGAGGTGGTTTTCAAGATTTAACTCGCCCTGCACGTTGTGCGATATTTTGTAAAATGGAGAGATTCGGAGGAAATAGGATCTTTTTAAATTTTCCGATAAGTTCCTCTTTGCGTCTTATATCCGGAGGAGCTATGATGTACAGCAGTGAAAAATAGTAAAGACAGGGTACATATAATAATAATTAACAAAAGACGTCACATGTGATGTGATGTCACATTAGGATGAGTGTTTATACAGTTTTACCACAAACACGTGACTATTCTACAGCAATGAGCTAGCCTTATTATCGATATATCCATGTCATCGTACACTGTTTTTATTTAAAATTATCTTCGTGCTGAGATGCATGTGTTTATTACAAGGCCTACAAAATGCAGATCCTGGTTTGAAGCCCCAGGAAACCCTGTTAAGTTTGAAGCCCCAGGAAACCCTGTTAAGTTTGAAGCCCTAGAAAACCCTGTTAAGTTTGAAGCCCCAGGAAACCTTATTAAGTTTGAAGCCCCAGGAAACCCTAAGTTTGA
>JAQJVL010004941.1:0-39701 GCA_035578905.1 Stictocephala bisonia
AAAAAAAAGATTATCATGAAAAAATAAGGAAATAAAGGAATGTTATAATACACTAATGTACATTCTGAAATGATAAAAAAGACAAAAAAAACCCACTAGGTTAGCAAAAAAATATTAGGATTTTATAAAAATTTAGATAGGGCCAGAATAGAACCAATTTTATAGATTACTGCAATCTATACCTCCCACCCATACACATACAGTGGTATTGAATAACACTATGTGTATGGTATACCACTAATAGCTTAAGAATAAATAATCTATAAGTGTTGACTGTACTTTGTGTAGTCTGATTGCATCTGAATTATGTGAAGAATAATACTACAGTATATACTACATTTATAGTTTTTTATCTTCGAATTCTTTATTGATTATTTATATATAAGGTCTATACATGTAATTTTGTTTATTCCTTTAACCAAAGACAATTTGAGGAAACATCTTAAATTTTAACACATTTACAATAAAATTTTCGTATAGTTGCGAGATTAACCCTAGATTACTTAAGACTTTTTTTTGTTACATTATTACTTAAGTGTAGTAATTTTGACGACTCGCATATATTTTTTTTTTATAAGGCCTTTAACATTTTTTTCAATGAAATATATATTCCCTTGTTGTTTTACAACTCTTTAAGCTTTGGGGGAAAAAAATTTAAAGGTCTATCATTGACACATCCTGTAAAAAAAAATAAAATTCGTACCTAGATTTTACAAAAATTTTCAAAATACAGGTTTTTAAAAAAAAATTTTAGTGTACAATAAAAATTTTTTATTGAATTAAACACACATTTATATAAAAATATACAAGTTGGAGACTACTTTTTTGGTATTAGAAAAAGTTTTACACTTGTATTTATTGTTTAGGTAGATTGATAAACATTAGGTTTTCAGTTCATTGAGGACTTATTTGTCACAGTCAAAGCAGCATACGGCCCGGTGCTGTCCATATATTGGATGGCCGCAGTGAACACAATATGTAGTAGTCATTCTTCTGAGGGCAGCTGGACAATAAAAACATGTTTTTCTGGCTCCTTGAGCTCTTGGGGCTTGTGGTGCTACTGGAATTCCAAGCAGCTCACAAATTTCGGTTCGAGTGTTCCTTCTCAGTTGAGGTATTTCAAGGCGCGATCTCATATGTGGTTCTGTCAGCTCCTTACACAACTGTTTCATGTAGGCTTTTCTTTGTAGTGGTTTGTTTCCCAGCCGAAGATTGTTCATGCAGTAAATAACGTAAGAGTTCACAAAGGCAATGTTCAATATGCCATAAAAAATGCAGAGGGGCCATCGACGGGTTTTTCTGCTGCACGACATGTCTCCACACATTTTGTCTAGTGTATCAACTGCTCCTTTTGTAGAATTGTATGTGTGGATAATTTCAGGTTTATTTGTGTCGGAATTAAGTGCCAGACCACTGTGCATGGTAGATAAAAGTACTACTACCTTGTTAGGTTTAGGTTTGTAAGAAACCAAAGTTGTCTCTCGGTCAAAGAGAAACATCGATGACTCTACAGGCTTTTCTTTTCGATTTCCAAGCTCAATTGGGACACCTTTTCTGTTTAGACGGATTGTACCGACAGTAGTCAACTTGAAGGGTTCCTGCAATAGGTCCTCTGCCAGCTTGATGTTCGTGAACCAGTTGTCAGTGGTTACACTTCTGTTAGAGCCCTGGATGCTTGTAGTAAACTTTTTTACAAAGTAATCAGCTGCCGGCTGGCCTCCTGTTGGAGTTTTCTTTCCCAAATATGGTTCACTATCAATCATGTAGTTTGTAGTGTTGTCACAGCAACAAACAAGTTTGACCCCATATTTTGCGGGCTTGTTAGGAATGTACATCCTAAAAAGACATTTCCCACGAAATGCAAGGAGCTGCTCATCAACAGTTACGTAACTGCCTGGCTTATACTTTGTTCGGCAGTTCAAAATAAATGCTTCCCACACATCTCGTATTGGAGCAAAAGGGTCAGTGCGTTTGCGCTCATTTCGTGTTGCTTTGTCATCAAATCTAAGACAAAGTATTAGAAACTGAAAACGATCGCAAGTCATTACACACTTGTACCTGGAGCCACTTCATTCGCTGTCGAACATCTCTCTTGCAGCAAGATGGTTGTCTTTGCTCCATGCAGAGTTAACAAGGAGTCCGACAAAAGCTTTCATTTCATCTAAGTTAGTAGGTTGAATAGTATTTATTGTAGGGTCATTGTAGTTGTTTTTACCCGCTCGATTTCTTCGTTAGTATATCTGACAACTGTATTGAACATATGTTCATCAAAAATTTCCATAAAACATGACAAGGGTAAAATAGAGTTACGGGCATTACCAACAACCTCTCGTCTTGAGAAAACGAGGTTGATCAGGCATAGGTTGATCAGGCGTAGGTTGATCAGTCGTAGGTTGATCAGGCATAGGTTGATCAGGCGTAGGTTTATCAGGCACAGGTTGACGTAAAGTCAAACTTTCAGGCCTACGTCGTTTTTTACTTGTAACCGACTGAACCTCAATGTCACTATCAGACGATTCACTCACGTAAACTCGCTTCCGGTCACGTACTGGAGGTTGGTAAGTTTCATCAGCATCTGTGTCATCTGCGTCAGTGCTTTCCACATCATCGGTCTCTAAAACATCTTCTTGTTCACTACCACTATTTTCACTGTCAGGATCGCTATCCTCTTCTAAATATTTCCTTATTTGTACACTTACACGGTCATTTTCATCACCCATGATGTATAAAAATTGATATTTACAACTTGAAAACTAACTACAAATAATAACTGCTAAAACACTTATACTATGAAATAAAACCAATCTAACAGCATAAAAACAATCAACAACAATCACGGAAAAAAGTTACTTTACTACTTATGTGTCGTCAAATTGACGAGACAGACAGGAATGCATAATGATAGAACTGACTGGTAGGAGTGCCACTCCGCGACTGGTGTTGTCTAATGGCGGGAGGAAGGTACTGGGAGTGGGGGGGCTGGGGGCGCACTATTTGTCTAGATAAAGCATTTTTGGAAACGGCGAGTCGTAATTTTTACGACACATAAGTAATCTAGGGTTAACCCTATGTGTATGAGGTGGCAGTTACTTTTTCCTATAATGTCAGGTGATTTTTGGAAACTGCACAGGTTTATTATAAAATTAATGAAAAATAATTATTTACTAGAAACCTACTTGATATCAATATGTTCACAAAAAATGGGCTATCAAATAATAGAGAAAACATAACATGTTTTTTGATTTTTTTCGAGTTATGTAACATTTATAAAAATATTTTTATAAATTGGGGGGGGGAGTACCCCTTGGGAACAATTTAGTGATAGTAAAATGATAATTAATCTAGTTCCAGGAAATGTATACATTATATATCATATAGGCAAAAATAAATTTATTGTAAATTTAAAAATGTCCTAAACCTTTGTATAAACACTATAGAGTTCATCTATAAACCAAAATTTAGATTAACCCATTAAGGTAGTTCGACGTGCCAGGCACATCCCGTTTCCGCGGGACCGGGTGCTGTCAGACGTGCTCAGCACGTCGCAAGTTTTAATGACGCAGTTGTGATCGTAGTTGCTAGGTTTTCCAACAGATAGTGCTGGCTTGCTGTTCCGTGACATTTAAGAATTAAATGCCTTTGATTTTGTTGTTGTCTGCAGAACATACATGGTTCAATCAGCTGTTATTTGTTTTATTGTTTGGCAGTGGCCAGTTTGTTTTCGTCTGCTCACGAAGTTGTTTTGGTTATATGCATTGTGAATGTAATGATTGGCGGTTGTGATATGGATCGGAAAAGATTGCATGATTCAGAATTAGATTTATATTTGGATAGTGATTACGAGTTTGGTTCAAGCGGTAGTGAAAACTCTGATAGTGAAGAAGATGTAATAATTCCCCGGTTTATGAGTTCGCCTATCCATAATTCTGAATATAACGACGAGAGTAATGCTGACGAAATTGAATCAAATGTTCCTGAAAGTATATTGTGTTGTAAATAGTGTTTTTTATATAAATATAGTTTTTCAAGATACTCAAGATAATAAATTGTTGCTGTAAGACACCATTATTGAAATTTCCATAACAACATCTTTGCTACATTAGAAACAATGAAAATCAGCCACAGTAAATTTTATTTCTTATTTTTTTTTAGGTAAACTATATTTCAAAATATATGTTATAGTAACTTTTTATAAAAAAATAGATGTAATTTAATAAGATAAATAATTTGTTCATATAAAAAAATATTTAAAATAAAAAAAATTAGTCTACTTTTGAAATTTCAAAACTAAATTTGTTATTATAAATATATTAATAACAAAAAAAAATATTTACTATAGAAAGTTTAGATATACATTTTATTACAGCAAATTTTATGAATAAAACAAGTTTCATTACTCTATCAATAACAGAAAAAAAGTTATATCAGTTCTACTAAACTCTTACAATTTCACACATTTTAATTGCTGCCCACTAGAGCAACATAGCCAAAATAACTACTACCTCAATGGGTTAAAACATGCTCTAACAAATAAATGTATACCAAATAAATACTGTCATCACTCTCATAATCATCTTGAGGCTCACAGTCATCACTGTTCCCCAAAAGAAATCTAACAACCCCTCAACATCAGAAGGATCATCATCTGATGACATTTTGTTCTATAGCAAGTCCCAGACCTATAAAGCAGGTTATGAGATATATAAATTAATAAGATTACTTACTTAACTATTTAAAACCATATAACAAACAAAATGAGAACCTAATTACACTACGAAAACATAGCATATGTAGGTCTGATATATTTCACTTTATGTTATAAATATCACTAAACATCACTCAATACACTCCCTACTATACACTGATCACCATATGAACACTAAAACACATATTTCACGATTCCTAGCAACTCTAATGGGGCATTACAGAACACTACTTTCAATGTACTTATTAAGACATTTTTTAATTGTATTTTTATATATTCAGGGGCTAGATAATAAACAGTTGTTCCATACTGACAATTACTCTGCACAAGAGAATAACAAATAAGTCTCTTTGTGCTTAAATTATAACACTGAAATAGTCATTTTCTCAAGAAATTTTTAGAGAGGCTAAATGTGAATAAAATTACATATCTGAAACAACATTACAAGATGTTATGTAGTAGGACAAAATGTGAGATATTAACAAGAACAAATAGAATTATGGGTAAAACATTTTGAGTTAAATGGCATAACAGCATACTTTGGAAAGTTAATGATTTTTTTTTGTAAACTGAATAATGTTAAAGTAAAAGATAGGTTTAAATTACATCTTCTTGATTACTTTCCCCGCTGTATGGCTCTCAGCTAAAAACAACACAAAATATTGACATCCTGACATTGAGTACATGAATGGACCACAGACGTCTGTATCAATCAACTCTCCAGGTTGAGTTGCTCGATCTCGTGTACCAAACTTCAACCTATGGCTTTTTTACTATAAATGCAGCCTTCACACAACTCTATGTTCAATTTCAGATTAACTCCAAGCTCTCGTTTGACCAATGTCTTCACATGTCACTTATTTTGGTGTCCTATCCGCTCATGATAAATCTTTAACAAGTTTTCATCAGAAGTAAGACTATTAACATGAATGAGATTATCAAGTTGTACATTTTTCCTATCAAGCCTGTAAAGTCCTCCCTTCCTTGTACGTGATCTTATTAGTTTCACTTTTACGTTCACTTTCAAGACACATGTCTCCGCGGTTGAAACAAACTCACTCTTTGGAAGAAGATCTTGAGTGGCTAGTACAGAAAACAAGTTTTTCTTAATTTTAGGAACATACCAAACATCATTTGTTCACTTTCAAGACACATGTCTCTGCGGTTGAAACAAACTCACTCTTTGGAAGTACATCTTGAGTGGCTAGTACAGAAAACAAGTTTTTCTTTATTTTAGGAACATACCAAACATCATTTAAAGTTATCTTTCCCTTTCTTCCGTTTACTGTAGCTTCCATCTCAATCGTACCTTTCCCTTGTGCACAAACAGCATCAGAGTATGCAGGTTTCATCAAAAACGGTTACAGTCAGAAACAAGTCATCTCTACTGGTTACATGATTGGTTGCTCCATTGTCAAAATACCAAAAATCATCTACCTGATCATTATCAGTTGGACTATTCACATGAGATACTGACATAAGATTCATACTCGATCTTGAATCTTTGTTATTAGTCAACATTATTATTTGGTTTTGCCGGTCTACCATCTGACTTCCACTTAAAGCATTGTTTGACCTTGTGACCTGAAAGTTTGCAATAGAGACAAACAATTGATTTGACATTGTTACTTTTGCCTGATGGCCTCTGACCTAACCCTGAATTTTTACTTGATTCAATTTTGATTTAGCTGCCAAGACCTCACCTTTATTTTGTACATGTCTACTGTTTAAAGACTTTTCATATGCACAAAGTTGAGTTGTGAGACTTTCAATGGTTCTCTCAGAATTCACCATTAACATCCAGCTACTTTTAAACGAGAAATACTCCTCAGGTAAAGTGCCTAGAATCTTACAGATCAGAAACAGTTCAGGTAAGTTAGCATTACTCTTAGCATCTTTCCTAACTTCCAACTTTAAACTATTCCACAAGTTTTTCAATTTAGAAATATGGCTAGAAATATCATCATTAGGGTCTTTCTCACAGCTAAAGAACTCCAAGCACAAGTTGTAGGCCTTATCTTCTGAAACTCCATCGTATAGCCTATGTAATTCCAACCAAATATCCCCACCATTTGAGAATCTCATAACTATTTCAAGTGTTTCTTCTGTCATATTCATGGTAATAACTAAAAGTGCATTACTGTCAGCCTTGTTATAACTAGCTAAATCAGACTCATACTTAGCTTTGGTTTCCTTGTCACTCAGCTTCTATACATTTCCTTCTACTGAGACCCATCCCCCCCCACCAGACCTGGTAAGCGTGCCAACCGGGGGATGGCTCAAAACCAAGTCGAGCGATGGGATCACGGGTGGCAGTTGGAGGGTCAAAAATAAAACTCGGCAGCTGAGCAAAACCAATTTTATTATCAAGCAAGCAAAAATTTAAATAAATCAAAAACGGCAGAGGGCCACAACATAAAAGGCAGAAGGCCACAATATAATTTGCAATTAAATAAATAACAACACACTAAAATTACCAAGATACTACACAATAATAACAAACGCTATAAATACCACAAACTCTACAAATACCAAAATTTAACAATTAATCAACTGTATGGCCTATCTGCAGTTTAGCCTGAGACACCCCAAAACGTAAGAAAAATATTAAGCCCCAAATAAGTGAAAATTTAGAAAACTTTTGGATCACAACACTGAAACCGGCAATTCAGCCCACATCCCATGATTCCACCGGGCCAGGGAGTAAGCCGGAATCCCTGGGCAGCTCCGAATTAAAAATTAAATCGAAGCACAATAATCCCCTTTTGGTGAGTTTAAAAATTAAATAATTTAAAAGAAAATATAACACGGTACCGTTCGAGTAAAAATTCACTTCCGAACACCCCTAATACACTTAACAAAAATATAAATAACAATCACTAGGCCTAAGCATATAAATAAATAATAACAGGAATTAACAATGGGGACCTAACAAATATAAAAATCTAAACAAATGTAACAAGAAAATAAACTAATTAAACTAAATAACAATAAATATAAATAAATATTAACATCAAAAAAGATCTTTGTGTATTTTAAAAGTTTTTCTCTCTTTAATAAAAAAATATAAGTCCCCATGGCTGTTTCATCAAATCACTGTTCCAGTTAAAGTTTTAGGCCTAGGCCACATAAAAAGTTCCACCAACATTTTCCTTTCTTCTTCATAGCCCACTTTTGTCTTAAAAAAAATAAGACCATCCAAAACCCCCCCAGCTCAGCCGCCGGGAAAACAAGATGGAAAACACTGACCTGAGGACAGGAGACTTATACCACAGAGATGTAGAGCGGGTAACGGGCGACTCCAGGCTCCAACATGGTCCTCAGGCCAGGCTAGCAGTGCAGAAGGTAAACAATCCCCGGACGGCAGGCCGAGGGCAGAAACGTCCTACTCAAGGACCCTGGAGTTTTAGTTTGTCTAGCCACTCATCGTCAAGTTGATCGGCAGCAGAGACTGAACAGACAGGACCACCTGACCGAGGCTCGAACCAGGAACGAAACGGAACCGGGCCAACGGCTACCAAGTACGCGAAACGCAGGGCAAAAACGAATCTCAGGCAGCCTGGCAGACAACGACGAAAAAAAACGAAACTGTACCGGTCCAAGACCCGGTACAACCTCCCTCTGCAAACCTCAACACACCCAGGCAGTGGAGAAAACTCGGTACCTCAGGGAACCCAACAGAAGACGAAGAAGACCTCCGAAGAGTGGTGCTCCAAGGACGTCCAAGAGAAACTAAGAGGGGAAACCCCTCGAACAGGGAGCAAACTACCCTGACTGTCGGGCCCGACAAGAAAAAAGAGAGAGAAAAAGACTCTCTCAGAACAGCCACCTAGGGCGCAGAGGTGATCAATCTCTTTGCCCCAAGAAACCCCCAGGAACACCAACTCCTGGACCAACCGTTCCCCGGAAAGCCTTAAGCTGGGACACATGGGCTTTCCTAAACACCCTGCCTGACTGGGGATCAACCAGCAGAGCAGTCACCGGTGACAAAAACCTGTCGATGCGGTGGGGACCAGACCACCGATAGCACAACTTTGCAGCTCTTCGTTCCGCGGCCGAACTGACCGGGTGAGCCTGACAAAGAACCAGATCTCCAACCTGAAAAGGGTTAGGAGTACGACCCTTATCATACCTCCTCCTCACTCTCTCTCTAGCACGTAGCAGGTTGCGCCGAGCAGCCCGCCACGTGGACACTACGTCAGTGGCACCTGGCGTAGGTAGAAGATCCTCTAACCTCCACAAGTTGGACAAAGGGTTGTTAGGAGGGTAGCCATGTAGAATCTCGAAGGGAGTGGCATTGTGACTCTCATGCTTGGAAGAATTAAAAGCAAGCTGGAGCCAAGAGAGACTCTCATCCCAGGTGTTCTGCTTCTCAGCATGGAAGGTAATAAGGGCAGACCGAAGATTGCGGTTGAACCGCTCTGCATGAGAAGGCTGTGGGTAATAAGGAGAGGTAGTCACATGCCTGATACCATTGCCAAAACAGAACCTACGAAACTCATGGGAGGTAAACTGGCTACCGTTGTCGGACACAAGAGTGGAAGGCACACCAAAGTGCTGGAAGAGTTGGGACTGGAGAGCACGGATGGTGAGCTTAGCCGTGGCACTCCGAAGTGGGAAAAGCCAAACGAACTTCGAGAAAGCATCCACACAAACAAGTAGGTAGGAGCTACCTGACTTGCTACGGGGAAAAGGACCCACGTAGTCGATGAACACCTTCTCAAAAGGACGCTCGGCCACCTCAGAAGATAACAACCCTAACCTTGCATTCTGACTAGGCTTGCTGAGAGAGCACAGGTGACAAGCCCGCACTCTGCCAGCAACATCCCGGTCCATGCCCTTCCAGATGAAGTACCTACGAATCTTAGCGATGGTCTTATGAATGCCAAGATGACCGCCCACAAGGGAAGAGTGATAATACTGAAAGACCATCGGTACTAGATGACTAGGCAGCACTACACGGGGTTCACCCCTCTGTCGAGGACGGCAACAGAGTACCCCTTTGGACAGAAAATAGGGAGGGTGGGCACCTCCCTCTTGAAGCTCACCTAAGATGACTGACAGCTCAGGATCTTTCTGCTGATGGGACAGTAGGTCGTCAAAAGCCAGAGGAAAATCCAGAAGAACAGCACCACACTGAGCAACAGCCTCAGTCGGTGGATCACTGGGTTCATGGTACATGCGGGAAAGAGCATCCGCGATGACATTCTGGGTACCCCTAAGATGTTGAACTCGGAACTTAAAGGCAGAAATTTTGACCACCCAGCGACCAATTTTCCCAAGCTGTCTGGGATGGGCTAGAAGCCAAGACAGTGCCTGATTGTCCGTCTCCAGCAAGAACTCAGCGTGTTCCAAGAAACGCCGAAACTTGTCCGTACCGAAGACAACAGCCAGACACTCTAACTCATAGATGGAAGAAGCTTTCTGTTCCTGGTGAGACAACGTCCTCGAAGCAAAAGCGATGGGCTGCCTGACCCCATCAAACTCCTGAGAAAGAACAGCAGCAATGGCGGAGGAGGAGGCATCAGTCTGAAGAATAAATTCTCTACTAAAATCAGGCATCCGCAGGACAGGAGGTTGCATGATAGCCTCCTTGAGAGCATCAAAGGCAGTCTGCTGAGCTTGGCCCCACACAAAAGGGACACCTTTCTTTCGCAGCTCGTTCAACGGGGCAGCAAGCTCGGCCACGTTAGGGATGAAGCGACGGTAAAAATTCACCATCCCCACAAAACGGGCAATCCCCTTGGCATCTCTGGGAGGAGGAAAATCCCGAATGCCCTGGGTCCTCGCAGGATCTATGCAGACGCCTCGAGAAGAGATAAGATGACCCAGAAAAGAAATCTCAGGACGAGCAAAAGTGACTTTCTCTGGATTGACGGTAAGGCCAGCTGATTTGAGGCGACTAAGAACTTCCTCCAGATGTTGCATGTGTTCCCCGAAAGTCTCACTGTAGACAAGAAGATCGTCCAGGTAATTGAAAACAAACTTGAACTTCACATCATGGAAGATGGAATCAAGCAGACGAGTAAGAGTCTGGGCACCCACAGCAAGACCCATAGGAACCCTAGTGAACTGGTAAAGATTCCAGGGAACACAGAAGCTAGTCATAGGCCGTGATTCCTTCTTCAATGGAATCTGATGGTAGGCCTGGTTCAAATCGAAAACACTGAAAAACTTAGCCTTACCGAACCAATCAAACGCAGAATGCAAATCAGGCAGAGGTACCGAGTCAATAGCGACCTTAGCGTTGAGCCTCCGATAATCCATCACAAGCCTAGACTTACCATTAGGCTTGGGCACAAGAAAAGCTGGACTGGCATAAGCAGAACGAGACGGTTCCATCACACCCTTGCTCAGAAGATCCTCAATCATAGCCCTCATAACCTCCATCTTTGGGGGAGCAAGTTTGTACGGATGACTTCTAACTGGCTGAGAATCGGTGAGGTGGATCTCATACTCCAGAAGAGAAGTGACCCCAAGCTCAGCCGTAAGCACATCAGGAAACCGCAAACACAGCCTCCTAATGGCCTCCGCCTGCTCAGGGGGGAGATGACCAACCGGATCCAACTTGGGTTGTTCGGGCTCACAACCCACCTCTCTGACTGCAGGAGGGCAGTCAGAATCACCTACTAGAGGCACCAAAACTCGCCGATTAAACTTGAAAAATATCTGGCGCTTCTGGAGGTCAAGCACCATACCACTCTTAGAAATAAAGTCTGCCCCTAGGATACAAGAAACCGCCAGGTCCTTGGCAACAAGAAAACCCCACCTCCAGGAAAATCCTTCAATTTTAAAATGGAAAAACGCCTTTAGAATTATAGGTAGAGGAGTTTGGGATGCCGTCCAGCAAGTAATAGAAGAGGGCTCGGTGTGCCTGACAAGTCCTAAGGCGTCAAGGGACTCAAAAAGAGAAAGGCTGATGATACTGCATGCCGAACCAGAATCAAGAAGGGCTCGACACACCGTACCACCAAAAGAAACAAAAACGCCAGGACACACCGAGGTGACCGCACTAAGTCCCAGGGAAGCCATGCCAGCAAGGCCCGAAAAATCCCCGACACTCCCGCTATAGGCACGTGTCAGAGGCAAATGGCCACGGTCAGTCGCAACAACGCGGGGAGCTACTGTGGAGGCAACCCCCCGCGCTGAGCGTTTCCCGCCCCACGACCTCGAGCACGTGGACAGTCACGTCGAATGTGACCAGGTTGGCCACAAGCAAAGCACACAACCGGAGGCCGAGAACCACGACCCTCCACTGGCTGACTCACACCTACAGACATAGCCGGTCGACGGGTGGGGAGAGCACGATGACTCTCATGATCCCTCCCTTGCTGGTCTGAGAACTGCACGCTGCGCGAAACAATGCACAGCTGATGCAGCTCCCGAAAAGTCGAAGGAACACCAGCAAAAACCAATCTGCACCGTTCTTCGGGAGAAATGCCATCCAGGATGACACGAACGGTGTCAGCTTCAGAAAGGGTGAGGCGCAACGCTTGACGAGCTTCCTTGACTGAAGAGACATAGGCTGCCAGAGACTCGCCCCTACCCTGCGACCGATAAAATCTGTCCATGACCATCCTCTCCCTGAGTCGAATGGGAAGAAATGACGAAAGTAACTCTCGGTGGAACGAGTCCACCGAGGCATCACTGGCCAAGACAGAACTCAGCAACTCCCCAACGGGACCTCTGCAATACGGGAAAACCAGACGAAGCAAGTCCCCAGCCTGCATGCCGGGCATCTCACTAAGTCTGAGAAAGGCCACCAGAAACTTGAGAAGCTCCTCAGGATCCATCCCATCGATCACAGGGAGATTCTGGATCATGGGCGTGAGAGGGTTAGGTAGCTTGTGGTAGCTCAGCTGCAGAAGAGCAGGTGAACCCAAAGAAGCAGTAGGAACGGCAGCTGGAGCCGAACCACAAGCAACCTCAACAGAAACGCCTGCAGGCTCAGAAGGAACCTCAGGCACAGTGAGAGCCGGTGTCTCAGCCTGCGGCCTCGACACATTAGGCGAAAGCGCGAAAGTAGGCCGCTGACCCAGACCCGTAGGAGTCGTGGACCCGGAGAGTGCCTGAAAAATCTCATCCAGCCTAGACCCACTCTCCAAGATCCACGCCCTATCCGATGGTTCCAACCCCGGTGCCCGGTTGACCAGCCTTAAACGGGCAAGCAGATGCCCCAAACGTGCAAGGCGGCAGGCCCGGTCACGACCTACTGGAGGTTCAAACTGCAAATCCTCTAACACCCCTTCCCAATCTTCCACCTTACGTTTACAAACAGACAACTCCTCACCAACCTCCACTAGGTCAGACCAATCCACCGCCGTACCCGCGGACAACTGCTCCCGCAGCAACCTCCGGAGATTCAGAACATCACCCTCCGGAGTCACACCACGTGACCGCAACTCAAAAATTAATTCCTCCTTGACTAGGAGCGCAACATTCTGCAGATAGGCCATCTCGCAAAACAAAATTCTCAACAGTACACAAAAAAACGACAACTCCAGGGTCCAAGACGAACTAAACCCTCAGCCTACCGAGCCACTGCCGACCACTCCAATCCACCCACGAAACCTATTAAACAAAGTAACTAAGCGGATTGCCTAGGTTTTTTTTTTTTTTTTTTTTTTTTTTTTTTTTTAATATAAGTTAAATGTTTTATTTGGTTTTCAATTGTTTTTCTTTTTAAATAATTATTTATTTGTTTTTTTGTTTTTTTTTTTTTTTTTTTTTTTTTAGGCAACCACGCTCTGCTACCAATTGAGACCCATCCCCCCCCACCAGACCTGGTAAGCGTGCCAACCGGGGGATGGCTCAAAACAAGTCGAGCGATGGGATCACGGGTGGCAGTTGGAGGGTCAAAAATAAAACTCGGCAGCTGAGCAAAACCAATTTTATTATCAAGCAAGCAAAAATTTAAATAAATCAAAAACGGCAGAGGGCCACAACATAAAAGGCAGAAGTCCACAATATAAATTTGCAATTAAATAAATAACAACACACTAAAATTACCAAGATACTACACAATAATAACAAACGCTATAAATACCACAAACTCTACAAATACCAAAATTTAACAATTAATCAACTGTATGGCCTATTTGCAGTTTAGCCTGAGACACCCCAAAACGTAAGAAAAATATTAAGCCCCAAATAAGTGAAAATTTAGAAAACTTTTGGATCACAACACTGAAACCGGCAATTCAGCCCACATCCCATGATTCCACCGGGCCAGGGAGTAAGCCGGAATCCCTGGGCAGCTCCGAATTAAAAATTAAATCGAAGCACAATAATCCCCTTTTGGTGAGTTTAAAAATTAAATAATTTAAAAGAAAATATAACACGGTACCGTTCGAGTAAAAATTCACTTCCGAACACCCCTAATACACTTAACAAAAATATAAATAACAATCACTAGGCCTAAGCATATAAATAAATAATAACAGGAATTAACAATGGGGACCTAACAAATATAAAAATCTAAACAAATGTAACAAGAAAATAAACTAATTAAACTAAATAACAATAAATATAAATAAATATTAACATCAAAAAAGATCTTTGTGTATTTTAAAAGTTTTTCTCTCTTTAATAAAAAAATATAAGTCCCCATGGCTGTTTCATCAAATCACTGTTCCAGTTAAAGTTTTAGGCCTAGGCCACATAAAAAGTTCCACCAACATTTTCCTTTCTTCTTCATAGCCCACTTTTGTCTTAAAAAAAATAAGACCATCCAAAACCCCCCCAGCTCAGCCGCCGGGAAAACAAGATGGAAAACACTGACCTGAGGACAGGAGACTTATACCACAGAGATGTAGAGCGGGTAACGGGCGACTCCAGGCTCCAACATGGTCCTCAGGCCAGGCTAGCAGTGCAGAAGGTAAACAATCCCCGGACGGCAGGCCGAGGGCAGAAACGTCCTACTCAAGGACCCTGGAGTTTTAGTTTGTCTAGCCACTCATCGTCAAGTTGATCGGCAGCAGAGACTGAACAGACAGGACCACCTGACCGAGGCTCGAACCAGGAACGAAACGGAACCGGGCCAACGGCTACCAAGTACGCGAAACGCAGGGCAAAAACGAATCTCAGGCAGCCTGGCAGACAACGACGAAAAAAAACGAAACTGTACCGGTCCAAGACCCGGTACACTACCACCTCGTATGCTCCAGATAGGCTTCTTAGTAATATGCAAACTTTGTATTTCCAAGTGGACCAGTTTTTACCATCAAAAAGTCTATTTATATTTTAGTCAACTCCATTGTTTACGTTTACTAATAAAAAGGTTTTAGTTACTAAATAAACAATCTAGGCCTAACTTTTGATTTAATAAAAACTCTTTTTAAAAATTAATTAAAACATTGAACCACGCCCTGCTACCATGTTCAAGTAAAAGATAGGTTTAAAACACTAAACAAAAGTTGACGTAACTTTTTATTCTCATAATAAATTACATCTTTGTTACAACAACTCTCCTAAAAATATATTTTTAAAATATCAGCTGGTTGAAAATAATAATTAAATTGATTTGGAGTGTATAGAGTAAAATTTAAATTTGTGTGTGCACGCGCACGTTATCATATGGAGTATTTACTATTCATTTTCCATTTTAAATTGCCATTAATAAATTGTACAGAAAGTAGTAATAAGACAACATTTACCAACATATCTCCATTGTTAATATAAAATAATTGCAAAGAAATGTGTTAGTGTGAATTAACTTTCTTTTTGTTTTTGCGTTAACCCTCCATGTGGCATTCTTCGAAATTTCGAAACATTTTTCGTTCGCCCAAGTGGCATTTATCGAAATTTCGAAACATTTTCCGTTCGCGGTAAATCATATATAAAATCCATAAATATTGAGCTACATCGATGTTTTTATACTCTACGTAATCACCGTAAACAGACGATTCCAACGATATGCTAAACGACACCCCTGCACTCTAGCGGCAATATTCGTAAAGTCGTGAATATTCGTAATGTCGTAAAATGTGAATGTGAATGAATATTCAAAATTTTCTACATTTATCATTTTTTATCCAAATTACACCAAATTTCTTTTATTTTAACCTAAATTAACTATATTTTCAATAAACAGACAGTTTTTCAACATAGTGCATCTAAAAACATTCTTCAAATTCATCATAAACACAGAATTCTTCTGATTTGGCTTCGGAACTTCAGAAACATCCACTGAACCCTGCAATTTCACCAGGCCTACACCCATGGACACCAATGTAAGTTTGCATACCATAATAGAGCATGTCTTTAGCTAAATTTTAGTATATAATAGAACTCTCTAGTGTTTATAGAAATTGTGTTACATATTTTTGAATGTCGTAGTAACCGCGGTGACCATTTTTCAGTAAAACTGAATTCAATTCAGTTATAAATTTATAAAAAAATATTTTTACTTACAAACCTATATAAACTATATATTTCCTGAAACTAGATAAAATTTAGAACATTTTGGCAATCTCACATTTCTTTTTTTCTCATCACAACATTGATCTTAGGGGGTAGTCCCCCCCCTATTTTCCGCATAAATTTAAAAAAATTTTCATATGTTACATAACATAAAAAAAAAATTTAGGTTATGAATTATGTATTATCTGATAGCCTACATTCTTGTGAACAGTTTGATACCACACAACAGTACTTTTATTATAATATATTATTTTTTACGAATTTTATAAAAAACCCTTCCAAATTCACCAAAAACGACCCGCCACTGAGGGAAAAAGTGACCGCCACATCTAGGGTTAAATAATTACACAGCAAAGTAATTTACTTTAATAAAATTATATTTTACTATATTTACTATTATTTTTCCTTTTTAAATCGCCAGTAATAAACTGTATACTAAGTATTAATAAGACAACATTTACCAACATATTTCCATTGTTAATATAAAATAATTGCAAAGAAATGTGTTAGTGTGAAGACAAATTAACTTTCTTATACAGTTCTTGTTTTTGCGTTAAATAATTACACAGCAAAGTAATTTACTTTAATAAATCCCAAGTATGCATAACAGTTCAGCATAGTTTTCTGTTGGTAACCTGATACTACCAGGTGTTAATCTATCTGTACTATGAACATGCCTCTATTGATGTTGTTATGAACCAAATACAAGGCGTGTTTTTAAAGTAAGTACTGTTTTGGAATCCCGCCGCTGTAGCGCTACAGTCGGCGTTCAGCGCATTTGTGCTGGCTACTACTATCTATTGGCAAGCCACAGCCGCCGTTACGGATCTAATAGATTGTATTTAAGGTCACTTAATACTGTTTAAAATTCCTCCACCAGTTAAAAATGCCACCGACTGTGAATCATGCGCTGTGTACATTTTCATAACGCTAAGGGTGTGGAAGCAGCTGACACTCATCGTGATTCTGTCACAGTGTCACGATTCTAATGGTCTAGGAATGTGAGAGAACTGATTAAATATTTTTTGTGTGATTATCATCAAACGTTTGTTTTTGTGATTCCCTGTCAGTATTTTGGGAACCTACCGTAAGCATAACATTCTGTACTTCAAACGGTCTGTCACAATTTCAATAATGGCACTTCTTGAAACTTGAAGACATACTACATAATGATGCATTTGCAAAGCGTCTGTTTTCTCTGACTTTTTTCATCAACCTTTTGCACGAAATCATCAGTAATGAGTGAAGGTTTCCGTTCATCATCATGCACAAGTAGTAATGGGGGGGATCGGGAGCAGAGGACCTCCTTTCCATGGGCGCGGCCATCTTGGATCACGTGACTAGGTCGGCCATCTTGGATGTGACGTCAGAGGTGTATATATATATATCGGAGGTCGGATGTCGTAATTTTGCGCGGGAACTTTTGGCGCGCATTTTTTTTCAGCCAGCTGTTGCGGCCATCTTGGATGTGACGTCAGAGGTGTATATATATATATCGGAGGTCGGATGTCGTAATTTTGCGCGGGAACTTTTGGCGCGCATATATTTTTCAGCCAGCTGTTTTTGTTTGGTTTTTTTTGATGACGTCATGATGGACTTCTGCCGCCAGATGTCGTTGTTTCTTCTTCTTCGGTTTTTTGTGCGCGTTTTTTTTTTGATGACGTCACGATGGGCGAGGTGACTTCCAGTGTCCGTCGTTATGTTTTTTTCAGCAGCCAGCTGTTTTGTTCATCGGTAAATTATACGTGTGTGATGACGTCGTCACGAGGAGGTTGGTATTCGGAGGGCGACCATTATTTTATTATTTTCATCAGATCCAGATACACGATGTTGTTAGCCGACGGGTTCACTATTGGACGGTTGTCCTGATCTACGATCGTTACGGTGATCACTTGAATCACCTTCAGTTGGCCGTCTATTGGAGCGTAATATCGCTCACGCGGGCATTCCGATATCTTGTAACCACGTGGCACGGCCGGGAAGAACGTGTACAAAATGCGATGTTCTTGGTGTTTGTGCGCGTGTAAGTCGTGATTGCTGTAGCTGTTCTCCACTAGGTTGCATTGGATTTCTATAGCGTCCACAGCTCGTAGATTCGGTGGATTCGACGCAATCGCGGTTCGATCGGCCTCGAAATATAACAAGTCACCTTCCTCGGAATCAGCTTCTTTCCGGTTATTGGTGGTGCCGTCTGTGGCCGATTCTGGTTGTTGTTCAAAGCCCAAGAGTCTTCTAACCGTGGTGTCCAAACCGAATTTCAACGGTGATACAACAACCACGACTGTTCCGTGCTTCGCTTTCGAGATGATGAATTTGCCAGAATCTATGTCCGCCGCACCTAACGAATCGATGAAACGTCTACACGTTTTTTCCAGAGATTCCAAGGTGTAATGTCCCTGCTCCAGCGTTAGTGTCCTGACAGAATTGTTCGGGTTGTCAGCCGTTGGAGCTGTCCAGAAATGCACGTTAGCAGTTCTCGGTAAGTTCAGGATGTTGTTGTCCGAATAGAATCCGCATAGAGCCAAACGGTAATCACTGGCATCGTCCAAGTGGATCGGGTGTTCCAGGTGAAGTGTGATCACCGGACCCTGCCCGAATAGTTTCAACAAAGGCATTTTATATCGCTTGGTGGTCAACTACACACGCTTATATTATTTGGTAATTTGTTTCTGGTGTTCTAGAAACAGTGTACCCGTTATACGCATGAGATCAGTCAAATCCCTATCGTACTCTTCGATTTTATTGTACAATTTCGTTTCCAACGCGTTGAGCCGTTGATCGGTTTTAGTTTGAAACTGTGAGAACTCAGATCGCAACGCGTCTTGCTTCGATCCGCCGGTCCCACCACACTCTCCAAAACGATTAATACAGAACTTATGACTGTACATGTCTTATAATCGGAACAAAAATTGAAGTTTTTTTTTAAATATAGTCTATACAGTGCGCAACTGGATGTTGTACGTAGTGCCTATTTTCTCTCCTCTCGACAGTTGTAGCGTTTCGGGGATGGGTTCTTTAGGGTCGAATACTTCTGTGTAGCGTTTTGGCAGGAACACGTCGATCTCCTCACAGCCATTGTCAGCTAGCGATCGGTCCAATAGTGTGGCCACCGGAATCTCACCGTATTTGGTTTGTACGATTCTCATGCGTTTCACAGGGTAGAACCTATTTCCGTCCAACCGATCGAGTCTCACGGTTTTAGAGAACTGTAGTGTGGCTTCGTTGAACCGTTGTACGAAGCTGGCCATGTTGTTTAAAACGTAGCCGGACACGTTTACTCTCACTCTCTTATTATATTAGGGTGACGGGGCGTACGACGGCCAGCTGTCTATCAATTAGCTTGATCTTTTCGTTAGTTCGTCTTTCGAACTCGCTAATTTTGTTGTTTAGTTCAACGAGTTCTACACGAACTACAACGTCGTAGTTGTGTTTAGATCTAGTGACGTTACAGATACGCCTGTGTCCTTTGATCTGTACACAGTCCGGTTGCGATGTGGTGTCGAATACTTTGCTGAAAACGTTTGCGACCTCGTCCAACTGTGTCTTGGTGACAAGATCATTTTTGTCGACACCCTTCGAAGATGATGCGATCCTTTTGTTGCCGACACTGATGTAGTCTTTAGACACTCTTATAATATCCACAAGAGCGTCGGTCTTCGCCAGATGGTCCAACAGTCTGTTCTCAACTTTTCCGAAAGTCTTAATCATCTCGCTTGCAAAATCTTTTTTCAAGGCATCTAGCGTAGAGTCTATGTAGTCTCGACTAACGCCGCCGCCGCCGCCGCCACCATCACAACTGTCTAAACCTTTTGTTTCACCGAATCTGTCGATTAGAAAACCACCGTCATACCCACCAGGACATCCATCCATATTTGTTGTCCCTTATATCATTCACAATTGTGTTCCAATTCACGTGTCCGTCGCACTTTGAATATCTGCGCAATACTTCTAAACACAGGTGGCCGCAGATCGGTGGATCTTCGAAATTCTGGATGCCACAGTCGTTGTACACCAGACCGTCACCACCGTTCAGATAGCGAACCAACTCTATTGGTGGTGGAGCGTCCCCGTACGAGTCGAAATAGAACTTGTTCCTGTCACCGACCTTGACGTAGCACGTCCAGTGAGTGCCGTCGGAATCGACATCTCCCAGGTTTAGGATTCCACATTCCGTGTGATTTGACGTGACCGGTAGTAGCTGTCGAACAAACGCTCCGCGAAAGTTTTTGATCTTCAACACGTCGTTGGCGTATCGTTCGATTTCACCGAGTGAGAGAGGTTCTATTTTTTAAATAACAACGAGTCCAACTTCATATTGATGCAACGTTTGAGACCGCTACCTTTGGGGTCCTTAGTGATTATCGAGTCCAACTCGTTGTCGATGAGGTCTTTCAACCACGGTATGAACCTCTCTCGAAGTAGCGGTGCGATATTCTTTCTAACCAAAGGCGAAAGGAACCGTTTGCCACCGGGAACATCGTCTTCAATAAAGTTCATCATTTCCTTCAACAGACCGCCTTCCTTGTTTTTCATCAACTGGTCGTAGCTGAGCGCTAACCGAACGCCGGTCTTGTTTTTGACGGCTTTGCTTACGGCTTTGTGTTGCAGTTCAGTGAGCAGTATGTGATCGCTGCCACCACTGATGTTGTCGTGCGAAAGTCCGATCACCACGGTCCTGCGTTTCTTGTAAGCGGTTTTCATTTTTCGCTTTTGTCCGTCAGACAGACGGATCTTGTGTCTGTGCAGTTCACTCATATTGGTTTATACTAGTAACACATTTACTACTACTTATAGTAAGTCGCGATGGAGACGTACTGCACCAAATGCAAAAAGAAAACACGATCACTGGTCGACGGCGATGAAGTTGTGCAAACGGAAAACAAGAAATGGCGTGTCAAAAACACTTGTGCACTGTGCGGCAGTGAGAAAAGCACCTTCATCAAAATGAAACCGGGTGACGAGGACCGATCGCGTGAATACGCCGAAGCTAAAAAACTACATCGCGCGGTTATCAAGAAGTTTCCCAAACGAAAAATAGTCACTACGTGTATAGACGACCTGTGGGCGGCCGATCTCGTGATTATGGACAGGTACGTGAAGGAAAATGATGGTTACAGATACACTTATTATACCCAACAATTGAAGAGTTTGATATAAAAGTGGGGCTAGGTATGCTTAAAGAACTGAGGACAACTATTAATAATGTATTTTACTAAATAGCTGTAACAAGTGTTTAGCACCCTAACAATTTGCTTTACGTGGTTTATTATTCAATAAAATGACAAACATTTAAAAATAACAATGTATTTTGTACAGTCAATTGAAGAATGAACCATACAAAAAATATTTTGATGTTAAAGTAGAATAATATATCCAACTGTCAATTAAACTGTAGTTTAATTAATATTTATTGTACGGTTTTTACAATTATTTTTAACTAAATAACATATCATTTAACATATTATGTATTGTACAAAGGTAATGTAAGTACTGTAGCACATACAATAATAAGTTTTCTTACTAAGACAATTCCAACATATAAGTAAAAAAAGCATGACAATTGAAGTAAAACTATATAACAACAAATTCTTAAGGCAACTAATTACCTCAAAACTACTGTAATTAAAAAAAAAATTGCATTGTTAATACTACACAGAACATAGTTTACTGAAGTACAACTTAGAACATAGTTAACTGAAGTACAACTTATAATAATACAACAAACATATTGAAAATAAAGTAACCCCTAAATATTTTCTTAAACACCATATAAATAACAGTGACAGGGGATATAGTAACTCAGCAGCCATCTAATTAGTTCCTATGTGTAGGTTTGTTATAGTTAATTTTGTAGTAGTTAATTAATTCCTAATATTGGAATAGTTAATTACAAAAATAATATAAAAATGCATAACAAATAAAAATAAATAACAACTGTGTACAACAATTTTACAAGCCAACTAATTTACTAAAACTAGACGAGCTGGTTGAAAACATGTAATTAATTGAATATATAGTATGATACATGAACTTAGTACATCTTGTAAAAATGTGGCAAACATATTAAAAACTTTTTTTATAAATGTTTACAGATTACCAATAAAAACATTTTATTACTTTTAATAAATTGTTTTTATTGGTAGTTTGTGAAAATATATCAAAAAATGAAGTAATTGACTTAATTTCAAATTAACGAATATTCAAAATAAATTAACTAATAAATATTTCTCACCCTAATAAACTGAACAAACATTACACGTGAAGGATTTACGAAGACTTTGTCGGATCCAACACGACGTACGATGGTTTCGAAAGTATGTGCAAGCGCTGCTGGAGCAAACCTCACGGGTTCATCACCGTGGACACGACAAGGAAGGCACACAACGGCAAGTACAGGTGTATGTTTAAAAACTACATTTTAAACGTCACGTCGAAAAACGATATTTAGGCCGAACGTGGATTAACGATATTTTAACGTTGACTTCGAGAAACGATATTTTGAGCAAACATCAAATAACGTTATTATGACGTTGACGTTAAAATATCGTTTTTAGCCACAACATCAAATGATGTTTTTTTACAGCCTTGTGAATGAATGACGTTACTCCACTGGTTGACTGGACCCCGGTGTTTGATAGTCATTGTATTTTTGAAGTGTAAGTAAGTATTTTTGAAGGCACACAACGGCAAGTACAGGTGTATGTTTAAAAACTACATTTTAAACGTCACGTCGAAAAACGATATTTAGGCCGAACGTGGATTAACGATATTTTAACGTTGACTTCGAGAAACGATATTTTGAGCAAACATCAAATAACGTTATTATGACGTTGACGTTAAAATATCGTTTTTAGCCACAACATCAAATGATGTTTTTTTACAGCCTTGTGAATGAATGACGTTACTCCACTGGTTGACTGGACCCCGGTGTTTGATAGTCATTGTATTTTTGAAGTGTGTATATAAGTAGTCACTACGACTAGTTACTATTACTATGGATGTGAAGGAAGCTAAACGTCTCGATGCACTCGAGAAGATGCTGATCAGTAAATTCAAGGCAGCTGAGTCGGAAGAACTGAAACAGCGAGCACGAACGGCTGCTGACAATCCGGTACCTAGTGTCGAACCACCGTTTAAGATTTTGAAGCCGTCATCACCGTTTGCCATACCTCTACCACCACCACCACCACCACTAACGCTTCAATCTACAAAACAACAATCCGCCACGAGTGTTTCCAAAGCCAAACAGTTGGAAGTTTTAAACAGGAGGTTGCAGGATGAATTCGCCGAAGTACACGCCAACGAGTTGGCCGAACAACAGGAACGTGAGAAAAAGTACGAAGCCATAACGAAGGCTATCAAACAGAAAAAAGAGCAGGACGTCGAGGCGGAGTTGAAAGCCAAAGAGTGGCTACGCAAACAGAAGTACAATCAAATCATGAAAAGGTTTGATCAACGCGGTGCACGACGTTTCACCCCGTCAGTAACCAGTACGCCCGAGCGAGCAGGTTATATCGGTGGGAACGACGGTGATGACGATGTTGATGACGATGAAGAGAAGATGGAAGTTGAAGACCTACAACCTACAACTCTACCGAACAAGTCTATGAAGCAGCTGATGGACAAAAGAGTAGTGAACTTGGGTGTTGTCGGCACGCGCTACTTGCCATATTTATTTTGTTTAAGGTTAATCTAAATATAGTAACATAAATGTTAACTCGTAATTATTTTAACTGTGTGGTATAATAAAAAATACTACGTCATTTGTTAATATTTATATGAATCCAAAAATGCAACTTCAAAAGGAACATATTTTCTAAACGACAGCAAGGATAGACAAATAAGACAACAGTAGAGGGGCGGCATTTCTTTTTTTATCTATGAGGTCATGGGGAGTAGTGTGTGGGAATTACATACGGTAAGACTGACTTCCTTCCCCTTCGCTTAGTGCAGAGAGGTTCCCACTGCATCGCGGATGTTCATTTGTTACTTTCGCTTGTTGTCCGTCCGACAGTCACTGTCATAGGTTGAAGATGTTTTAAATTTTATAATAATAAAACTACATAATAGCTCTGTATAGTTATGTAGTGATATTCATTCATTCAAATCGTGGATTCTTTTGTGGCCACATTGTGGACTAATTAGTGAATTTTTGTAAATAATTTGTATTATATATTGTATATTTTAGTGAAGTGGAATTGAATATAGAGTGTGATTTGGTCTTAGTAATGTTATAAAATAATTTAAGCTGTTACTTCGTCATGGGGCGTGCGGTAAAAACTCAAAATAAGCGTGTTAGAGCTAAAAAAAAATAGGGGAGGTGACTTTCTAACTGAATGGAGAATATTACGGAACTTCCAGGAATACAACGCTGAAAAAATGTAAGAAATTCAATTCCCAGACTGCTGTTTCAAATACTGAAACATTTGTTAGTGAACCGCTTAGTGATATAGAGGAGAAGATAGTTGGTGAGGTTCTTGGTGAGAACAGCATTTGTCACAGTACTCCTAGCAATGAACCAAGTACTTCGTATGATGTGACGAGTAACAATTTACATGGACGACGAATTGTTGACATTAATTTTTTTTTTAAGAAATACAAAGGGTTTCCCAACATGGACCTTTTGATTGTAATTTTGCTAACATGGTTTTTATTACAGAAATTCATCATGATCTTAGGTCCGGGTTTAAATTTAGATGTAATATGTGTGGTAGTGTATGTATGTGTTTTTATACAGACATTTAAAATCTCAAAAATCGTTTGACATACAATACTGAAATTTGGAGTGAAAGTTGATCTTAGAAAAACACATTTCATAAAGCATAATGTGTACCCAGATGAGTATCCTTTCAGTTACAAAAAAATAAGTTTCCTATGTTGTTTATCGCCCGACCTTTTAAATTAGCATGTCATTGAATTTTGCACAATGTTTGTCTACAAATATTGTATTTGATTATTGTTGGGTAAAATGTGTAATTTTTTTATATATTTGAATTGAGTGAAAAAGTACATTTTTGTGAATTTTCCTGAATGTTTCTGACCGAGAGATTCAATTTTAGTATACACTGTATGGGGGTAGTACGCCGGGAAGTGCCTCAACATTTATGTCAGTGAGTGGGTGAGTAATTCCAACCCAGCTATATGTAGAGAGACAAACAAATCTCTAAAATCTAAAATATGTGACAGTCGAAGCTGGACACCATGACAGCATATGTTTTGTAGATATTATTGTAGATTTGATATTGTTATTTAACAAACTATTATGACATTACATCATGTTATTTAACTACAGCAATCTCTGTATAAATATATACTTATGAATATTATTGTAAGGTCAGGTAATAAACTGTACGAATTTCACTATATTTTTAACTGATAATCCAAATAAGAATAATCTTATGTAATCTAAAATTTATGTTGACTATGTCATTTGTGTAGGCTAATAATATAATCAATTGTAAATGATAATTTTAAGCCTGAAAGCCTATTTGAACCTGTTATAAAAATTGAATATAGATGTACAGTTTATAATATATTGTGTTTAGTAACTTAGTGTAATATTTAAAGGCCATGTGTTTATTAGAGTGAGAAAAATTTATTAGTTAATTTATTTTGAATATTCGTTAATTTGAAATTAAGTCAATTACTTCATTTTTTGATATATTTTCACAAACTACCAATAAAAACAATTTATTAAAAGTAATAAAATGTTTTTATTGGTAATCTGTAAACATTTATAAAAAAAGTTTTTAATATGTTTGCCACATTTTTACAAGATGTACTAAGTTCATGTATCATACTATATATTCAATTAATTACATGTTTTCAACCAGCTCGTCTAGTTTTAGTAAATTAGTTGGCTTGTAAAATTGTTGTACACAGTTGTTATTTATTTTTATTTGTTATGCATTTTTATATTATTTTTGTAATTAACTATTCCAATATTAGGAATTAATTAACTACTACAAAATTAACTATAACAAACCTACACATAGGAACTAATTAGATGGCTGCTGAGTTACTATATCCCCTGTCACTGTTATTTATATGGTGTTTAAGAAAATATTTAGGGGTTACTTTATTTTCAATATGTTTGTTGTATTATTATAAGTTGTACTTCAGTTAACTATGTTCTAAGTTGTACTTCAGTAAACTATGTTCTGTGTAGTATTAACAATGCAATTATTTTTTTTAATTACAGTAGTTTTGAGGTAATTAGTTGCCTTAAGAATTTGTTGTTATATAGTTTTACTTCAATTGTCATGCTTTTTTTACTTATATGTTGGAATTGTCTTAGTAAGAAAACTTATTATTGTATGTGCTACAGTACTTACATTACCTTTGTACAATACATAATATGTTAAATGATATGTTATTTAGTTAAAAATAATTGTAAAAACCGTACAATAAATATTAATTAAACTACAGTTTAATTGACAGTTGGATATATTATTCTACTTTAACATCAAAATATTTTTTGTATGGTTCATTCTTCAATTGACTGTACAAAATACATTGTTATTTTTAAATGTTTGTCATTTTATTGAATAATAAACCACGTAAAGCAAATTGTTAGGGTGCTAAACACTTGTTACAGCTATTTAGTAAAATACATTATTAATAGTTGTCCTCAGTTCTTTAAGCATACCTAGCCCCACTTTTATATCAAACTCTTCAATTGTTGGGTATAATAAGTGTATCTGTAACCATCATTTTACTTCACGTACCTGTCCATAATCACGAGATCGGCCGCCCACAGGTCGTCTATACACGTAGTGACTATTTTTCGTTTGGGAAACTTCTTGATAACCGCGCGATGTAGTTTTTTAGCTTCGGCGTATTCACGCGATCGGTCCTCGTCACCCGGTTTCATTTTGATGAAGGTGCTTTTCTCACTGCCGCACAGTGCACAAGTGTTTTTGACACGCCATTTCTTGTTTTCCGTTTGCACAACTTCATCGCCGTCGACCAGTGATCGTGTTTTCTTTTTGCATTTGGTGCAGTACGTCTCCATCGCGACTTACTATAAGTAGTAGTAAATGTGTTACTAGTATAAACCAATATGAGTGAACTGCACAGACACAAGATCCGTCTGTCTGACGGACAAAAGCGAAAAATGAAAACCGCTTACAAGAAACGCAGGACCGTGGTGATCGGACTTTCGCACGACAACATCAGTGGTGGCAGCGATCACATACTGCTCACTGAACTGCAACACAAAGCCGTAAGCAAAGCCGTCAAAAACAAGACCGGCGTTCGGTTAGCGCTCAGCTACGACCAGTTGATGAAAAACAAGGAAGGCGGTCTGTTGAAGGAAATGATGAACTTTATTGAAGACGATGTTCCCGGTGGCAAACGGTTCCTTTCGCCTTTGGTTAGAAAGAATATCGCACCGCTACTTCGAGAGAGGTTCATACCGTGGTTGAAAGACCTCATCGACAACGAGTTGGACTCGATAATCACTAAGGACCCCAAAGGTAGCGGTCTCAAACGTTGCATCAATATGAAGTTGGACTCGTTGTTATTTAAAAAATAGAACCTCTCTCACTCGGTGAAATCGAACGATACGCCAACGACGTGTTGAAGATCAAAAACTTTCGCGGAGCGTTTGTTCGACAGCTACTACCGGTCACGTCAAATCACACGGAATGTGGAATCCTAAACCTGGGAGATGTCGATTCCGACGGCACTCACTGGACGTGCTACGTCAAGGTCGGTGACAGGAACAAGTTCTATTTCGACTCGTACGGGGACGCTCCACCACCAATAGAGTTGGTTCGCTATCTGAACGGTGGTGACGGTCTGGTGTACAACGACTGTGGCATCCAGAATTTCGAAGATCCACCGATCTGCGGCCACCTGTGTTTAGAAGTATTGCGCAGATATTCAAAGTGCGACGGACACGTGAATTGGAACACAATTGTGAATGATATAAGGGACAACAAATATGGATGGATGTCCTGGTGGGTATGACGGTGGTTTTCTAATCGACAGATTCGGTGAAACAAAAGGTTTAGACAGTTGTGATGGTGGCGGCGGCGGCGGCGGCGTTAGTCGAGACTACATAGACTCTACGCTAGATGCCTTGAAAAAAGATTTTGCAAGCGAGATGATTAAGACTTTCGGAAAAGTTGAGAACAGACTGTTGGACCATCTGGCGAAGACCGACGCTCTTGTGGATATTATAAGAGTGTCTAAAGACTACATCAGTGTCGGCAACAAAAGGATCGCATCATCTTCGAAGGGTGTCGACAAAAATGATCTTGTCACCAAGACACAGTTGGACGAGGTCGCAAACGTTTTCAGCAAAGTATTCGACACCACATCGCAACCGGACTGTGTACAGATCAAAGGACACAGGCGTATCTGTAACGTCACTAGATCTAAACACAACTACGACGTTGTAGTTCGTGTAGAACTCGTTGAACTAAACAACAAAATTAGCGAGTTCGAAAGACGAACTAACGAAAAGATCAAGCTAATTGATAGACAGCTGGCCGTCGTACGCCCCGTCACCCTAATATAATAAGAGAGTGAGAGTAAACGTGTCCGGCTACGTTTTAAACAACATGGCCAGCTTCGTACAACGGTTCAACGAAGCCACACTACAGTTCTCTAAAACCGTGAGACTCGATCGGTTGGACGGAAATAGGTTCTACCCTGTGAAACGCATGAGAATCGTACAAACCAAATACGGTGAGATTCCGGTGGCCACACTATTGGACCGATCGCTAGCTGACAATGGCTGTGAGGAGATCGACGTGTTCCTGCCAAAACGCTACACAGAAGTATTCGACCCTAAAGAACCCATCCCCGAAACGCTACAACTGTCGAGAGGAGAGAAAATAGGCACTACGTACAACATCCAGTTGCGCACTGTATAGACTATATTTAAAAAAAAACTTCAATTTTTGTTCCGATTATAAGACATGTACAGTCATAAGTTCTGTATTAATCGTTTTGGAGAGTGTGGTGGGACCGGCGGATCGAAGCAAGACACGTTGCGATCTGAGTTCTCACAGTTTCAAACTAAAACCGATCAACGGCTCAACGCGTTGGAAACGAAATTGTACAATAAAATCGAAGAGTACGATAGGGATTTGACTGATCTCATGCGTATAACGGGTACACTGTTTCTAGAACACCAGAAACAAATTACCAAATAATATAAGCGTGTGTAGTTGACCACCAAGCGATATAAAATGCCTTTGTTGAAACTATTCGGGCAGGGTCCGGTGATCACACTTCACCTGGAACACCCGATCCACTTGGACGATGCCAGTGATTACCGTTTGGCTCTATGCGGATTCTATTCGGACAACAACATCCTGAACTTACCGAGAACTGCTAACGTGCATTTCTGGACAGCTCCAACGGCTGACAACCCGAACAATTCTGTCAGGACACTAACGCTGGAGCAGGGACATTACACCTTGGAATCTCTGGAAAAAACGTGTAGACGTTTCATCGATTCGTTAGGTGCGGCGGACATAGATTCTGGCAAATTCATCATCTCGAAAGCGAAGCACGGAACAGTCGTGGTTGTTGTATCACCGTTGAAATTCGGTTTGGACACCACGGTTAGAAGACTCTTGGGCTTTGAACAACAACCAGAATCGGCCACAGACGGCACCACCAATAACCGGAAAGAAGCTGATTCCGAGGAAGGTGACTTGTTATATTTCGAGGCCGATCGAACCGCGATTGCGTCGAATCCACCGAATCTACGAGCTGTGGACGCTATAGAAATCCAATGCAACCTAGTGGAGAACAGCTACAGCAATCACGACTTACACGCGCACAAACACCAAGAACATCGCATTTTGTACACGTTCTTCCCGGCCGTGCCACGTGGTTACAAGATATCGGAATGCCCGCGTGAGCGATATTACGCTCCAATAGACGGCCAACTGAAGGTGATTCAAGTGATCACCGTAACGATCGTAGATCAGGACAACCGTCCAATAGTGAACCCGTCGGCTAACAACATCGTGTATCTGGATCTGATGAAAATAATAAAATAATGGTCGCCCTCCGAATACCAACCTCCTCGTGACGACGTCATCACACACGTATAATTTACCGATGAACAAAACAGCTGGCTACTGAAAAAAACATAACGACGGACACTGGAAGTCACCTCGCCCATCGTGACGTCATCAAAAAAAAAACGCGCACAAAAAACCGAAGAAGAAGAAACAACGACATCTGGCGGCAGAAGTCCATCATGACGTCATCAAAAAAAAACCAAACAAAAACAGCTGGCTGAAAAATATATGCGCGCCAAAAGTTCCCGCGCAAAATTACGACATCCGACCTCCGATATATATATATATACACCTCTGACGTCACATCCAAGATGGCCGCAACAGCTGGCTGAAAAAAAATGCGCGCCAAAAGTTCCTGCGCAAAATTACGACATCCGACCTCCGATATATATATATACACCTCTGACGTCACATCCAAGATGGCCGACCTAGTCACGTGATCCAAGATGGCCGCGCCCATGGAAAGGAGGTCCTCTGCTCCCGATCCCCCCCATTACTACTTGCACATTCGCACAACCTTAAAAGCTCTCACCCATTTCCATTCCATCCCATCACTCATTCTGTTTTCTCAATAAACTTCACAGATCTCTCGATGAATGTCAGCTGCTTTCATGCCTTTATCGTTACGAAAACCTATCACATGTACTTTACAGTTGGCAGCATTTTTAAATGGAGGAGGAATTTTAAACAGTCATAAGCGACCTTAAATACAGTCAAATGGGTCCGTAACGGCGGCTGTGGTTTGTCAAAAGATAGTAGTATCTAGCATGCATGTGCTGGACGCCGACTGCAGCGCTACAGAGGCGGGATTCCAAAAAGGTACTTACTTTAAAAACACGCCTCGTACACTATGCTGTCATATACATATTGTACTAGTTTACTATAAAAAAAGTAATATTTTACTATTTATTTTTAAATATGACAAGTAATGTACATAAATGTAAATAGCATAGGTGATATCATATTACCTGCTAGCCAAAAATCCTGATTGTAACTATTACTAAAAATATTAACTATGATGTGCACAGATTTTTCTTTTTTTGAAATAATCAGTAAAAATTAACATTAGTTTACCCTTGATTCCTATATTTAATAGTTTGCTAAGGAAAATTTTGTAATCTACTACATAAAATGCATTTTTAAAGTCAATTCTAAAAGGTTTAATGTAGATTTGCATTGCACAAATCCAAATTGACATTTATTGATTATTTAATTGTTATATAAATACCTCTTTAGTCATTAACTCTTTTTGGGTACATTTTTAGATTTTAGTCATTAACATAATGCTCTAAAATCTTCATTCATTAATAATAACATATTATGCTTAATAATATTTACTGTAAGTAGTAAATGACAGTTTGAATACAGAACTGTTAAAATATTAATGTCCTGGATAAGTTTAAAAAGTCCCTGAAATTTTAGCTGTTGGAGAAATGTTTTTATGACTTGGACAGTTTTTTTACTCAATAGATAATAGCCACCAATTGTTCTCATTGTGTATGTCTTGTTTTTATTTTGTCTTTAGTGAAATATATTAGTATTTAGTCTTTAGTCCTCTATCACATATGTAATGTTGTTTACATATTTAGATATACACAAAGTATAAATAAAATACAGAGAGGTCACGCAATTCTGAAAGGGGGAGGGAATGGCTTCAAAAAATTAAATCAATTTCTGACCATCCATGTGCAGATCTTAGAAAATTGGGGTAAAAAGAATACAAAACAAAAATAGAATTATAAATTGCTCAATATAACATTTACATTATACATGATATTTTTGTTACTAAACTCACCAAAGTTTAACCTCGAAGTGTGCTCTGCCAAGCAGACCACGAATATAGCCTCGGACACCAGAGTTTTCAGATACAAAGGCCCCACGAGTCGCACTTCGTGCCATTACGACATACCTGTCCACTGGATCCCCATGGCTGCGTGCAATGGATCGAATTGTATTTATGTTCCTGTAAAACAATGTTGCTACTGTAAAAATTGTGCTGTACAGTAGTTAAGTCTATGCACATACAGCTGACAATCAGATAACAAAACTTTTAGAAGAAAACTATGCATTGAGCCATATAATTTTTTAAGTCTTTGAAATAATAGGACTCACATTATACTTCTTAAAACACAAAGCAAATAAAAAATTTCTAAAATGCTTTAAATCGTACATATATTACTATAACAGAAAACTGTATTTTTAATGAACAAAATGAAAAACCTTCCGGCGCAAAATGAAGTATAATTTTTTTTCCATTAATGCCTAAATTAATTAAATTTGTTACATTACAAAATAAAGACATAAACAAATTGAGATAAAGTGGAGCAAATTCCAGCTAAAAGAGCACAAGAAACACAACCAAAGCCAAAGCTCAAATAAATACAGGGTGTATCAAAAGTACCCCATAGAAAAGTTTTAACGGCTATACCCAGAAAACTCAGTATATCTCTTAAGGGTATAAAACTGCTCTTTGGTTAAAATTGCACCTGTTCTCCAAATTTTTAGCTTGATTTAAATAATTTCCATGCAAGCCCCCGTCAAATTACACCTCTTTTTCTAAATCTTTATGAAAGATTGGCATTGAAATTTAGAGGTCACTATCTGCCACTAAAAAATGGTAACGGTTTGTAATTTAAAGTGTCTTTAATCAGAAAAATAATGGTACTAATTTTTTGTTGTATAAAATTTTTTATTTTGCGGGCAGAGCAATACTAACCAAAAAGTGCAGTTTTATATCTAAAGAGGTATACTGAGTTTGGTTTTTCTAAGTGCGGTTATTAAAAAGTTAACATGGGGTATCCATACTTTTAATTCACCCTATAGACATAAGCCTGCACACATAAAAGTAAGCAATGAAGTCCACTACTCATTTCTGGATTAGTGATAGAGTATAGTAAACGTTTTGAAACAAGTATTTTTACAGTTGCCTTGTATTCAATACTAAAATAATTTTGTTTACTAAATATAACTGAATTATTTTAACACTTTAACACTGAGTCAAATATGACTGATAGTGACTTTCCCCCACGCCAGCTCAACATTTGCTATCTCCCCATACACGCCAGGCTATTTAAGAAGAGTATACAAGCTCATTTTGTCAGTCATATTTGACTGACAGCAAATTTGCAGCTCACGCCATGTCAGTTACAAATGACAGACAGTAAGGTTTTTAAACTTTAATTTTAAATTGCCCTTATTGAAGTTTAAAAGAATAAATCAAAACCCTTTTTGAAAGAGAAATAAATATACATCTATACAAACTGATAAATGTAATAAAAAATTATATGAAAAAAAATGCTTAAATTAAAAAAAAGAGTAATAATAGTTTTGATATTTCCATTTAAGCTTGGTCATAAGCCATCAGGTAACAAGAATAGAACATAGTAGACTCGTCAGGACATAACGACGCACTAATTCAAATGCGAGTGCAATGATGTAGGAGACAGGTGATTGTTTAGTGTCAGTGGAAAAAGACTGACATGGCGTCGCAGAGGAAAAAATAACTTTCTGACGCCGTGTCAGTCAAATACGACTGACATCATCTGATAGTATATTAATTTTTTTTTAATTTCGACGAGCCAATCACCATAGGTGTAGGTGGGCCATCACTGTCGCCCAGTCCCCTCCTTTTCTATTATCAATGACTGGGTGGGCGGTACCCAGACGCGTGCACTGAATATTTGGATTGTCACTTAGACCAATCCAACACTACGCACCATTTGTCTGTAGGTGTTGCTTCTAGACCTGTAAAAGGCAAATACCACTGACTCATTCATCTAAAGATCATTGACCCACCCTCCCACCCAACCACGTACGGTGGTATTGACCTACCCGCCCACCCACACACGTACAGTGGTATTGACCCACCAGCCCACCCATACACCTACAGTGGTACTGAACCACCCGCTCACCCAAACACCTACAGTGGTACTGACCCACCCGCTCACCCATACACATACAGTGGTACTGACCGACTCGCCCACCCATACGCATACAGTGGTACTGACCCACCCGTACACCTACAGTGGTAATGCCATTGTACATGTATGGGTGGGCGGGTGGGTCAATTCCATTGTTCGTGTATGGGTGGGTGGGTGGGTCAATACCACTGTACGTGTATGGGAGGGCGGGTGGATCAATGCCATTGTACGTGTATGGGTGGGCGGGCGGGTCAATTCCATTGTTCATGTATGGGTGGGTGGGTGGGTCAATACCACTGTACGTGTATGGGTGGGCGGGTGGGTCAATGCCATTGTACGTATATGGGCGGGCGGGCGGGTAAAAAGTGTTGTGGAGATTGTCGGCGTTAGGTTCTTTGGTCAGTTCTCCATGGCGTGCACTCAATAGTTGACATCGTTGAGGACACTACTAGAAGGTCCATGTTGGGTGGTAGTCAGGGTTCGGATATTATGTAGGGAGGACAGTTGAAAATGGGACTTATCCATTAGCTGAAAAATCAGACTACTTCTTAGAAGTTTGGATTCAACTTAAAGCTATCGGTCTCTTAGTTGCTCTGGATAATAATAAGGCCAAATTTAATAAATCTTGTTACAGTTACGTTACATTATGTTATGTTACATTACGTCTCAGTCAGGTTAGTAAAACCTCTGATAGATGGTGCGGTGTGAGCGGGAAATCTGTCGTCTACTCGCCTGGCATAAGTCAGCACATCACTGTCAGTCTTATACGACTGATACGGCACCAATGAAATATTTATAGTCAGTAAAAAATGACTGACACAGTGATTACGGAAACTATTAAAAAATGAACCGGCAGTTAAAGTATTAAATATTATACTGCTGACAATTAATTTATAGTCACTAATTTTACAGCCTATCTACCCATTTTCTGCCAAATGAGATACAAAATAAAAACAGTAAATAATTGATCCTTCCTTGCTGCTATGTATTTTTTGTGATTATGTTCATATTTAATTTTTAAAATTAATAGGCTACTCATCGCAATTTTTTTTTTTTTTTTAATTTCTATAATATACTCGTATAAAAAAACTCACTCATCACTAATCCTCCCACTTTCCGTAATCCTACAGAGCTGAAATTTGGTACAAATGTTTGTTGTTGGCTAAATTGGAAAACTAAAGAATTTGCATCTTGATAAAATACAACTAAGTAGTAGAAATCACCCCTAAAATATGTTTCCATTAGGATAACAATGGGTTGATTTTAGTAAATTAATAACAGTTGTTTTGTAAATAAATAAACATGTTTACTTTGTACGTTTGACATTTCTATTTATATATAAACATGTGTTTATATTTCTGACAGTTTAATAATTGTAGTTTAATATGTGTATTGAATGGATCACTGTGTTAATGTTTCTTACAGTTTACTATGTCTATTGAGTGGATCACTGTTGGTGAGAGAACTCCCCCCCTGCCATGTTATTTATATGCATGGTGATGGAGCTTGCCTTTTCCATTGATTGTCTTAAATTGTGCATGGCAACAGTCAGTATTCTTTTGCTATTTGACAAGCAATAGTTATCCATGTGCTCAGTGACGGAATGATTTGGAGTTTGGAGTGACAACGGGACAGGTAATAACTACCTTTCATGCGACCACTACAAGACTGAAATTTCTAAGCCTTATACTTACGGTTCTGGCTGCGAACTGTTAGCGGCTGTTGAATTTTTCAACTGTTGGTTTCAAGTTTTTATTAATGCTAATATATTTCATGCTTTTGGGTAGAGAAGGCACCAACAAAAAACCGGAAGTTCAGTGGTGAGTTAATATTCAATGAGCACTTTGACGTTTACGAATATTTACCGAATCAGTTGGTATATCCCAAGCTACAAGTCCAGCCATTTGTATAATCAGATGTTTTACCTAATGTAACCATTTATGATAATAAAGATTTTGAGAAAGAAGATTATTTTGAAGACATATATAAGATTAAAGGCAAGAGAGTCAAACGTCGTGGTAGATTTTCAGATGCCGCTAGTCGAAAGCAGTTACAAAGTGCTCCTATGAAATATGTTAAAAATAATCCTAGCTAATAGAGATGCCGTTAAAAAGTATGCAGCTGCTCACCCTGAAGTTAATAAAGGAGCTGTTAAAAAATATGCTAAAAATAATCCTCAAGTTAATAGGGATGCCATTAAAAAGTATGCAGGTACTCTTCTGAGTGTAAATCGGAGCTCTCCGGATTGTGTTGTAATGGTGGCAAAGTATACCTCCTGATTTTCTACCTTTGCCCGAACCAATGTACAATTTAATTAGTGACAAAAATCCGGAGAGTGGTGGATTGGAAGGGTTATGAAGGAGCAGAAATAAATTTTTTTACTGTAGCAAAGAACAAGTATCATGCTAGTATGTTATATTTGGGCTTCTGTTTTGACCATCTTCAAACAAAAAGCTAAACTGTAGCCGAAATAAAACATTTTAAAAGAACTGTGATGAGTAGCCTATTAATTTAAAAATAAATATAGTATGATATAGCAAACAATCCGTAGTTCTTTTCTAAAAAAAATCTTGCAAATGGAGGTAGAAGTAATAGATATAACCAATAAGAAACTTAGGAAATATTTTGGGGATTTTTCTCATGTTTATGGGATGTAAAATAATTTGTTGATTCACTGTTTCTAAATTAAAGGGAAGACACCTTGAACAGTTTTAGGAAATTTTCTCCGCTCTGATTTGCATGCAAAATAACAAAAGCATTTGATTAATGCAAGATTAACACGTTCGTTGCTAACCTACAAGTGATACCCTTCACTAGGAGAAATGTAAGGAATATTTGGTTTATTTGAATACCTGAACAATTTACATTCAAATATATATTGAATGGTAAAATTTGGTTAAGCAGAACGTTTCTAGAGTGGTCACAACGAATCACAGTGCTTCACCAAATGCTGAAAACACTAAGGCAGTAACACAAAACTAACAATTTGGCGCGGAACCGTGCCATAGGGCATGGCGCGGAATTGCACCTTCAGCAACGAATGTGTTAACCAAAGTTTAGAGAACCAAATTATAAAACAGACTTGAAATAAATTAGGTAGGCCACCACCTCTAGACTATTAAATGGAAATCATATTAACTATTATGATAGGGAGAAATATAACCTTATTATTTTATTAATTGGACATAAAACATTTCAAATGTTAAAAGTAAAGTTTTCTTGAAATTTTACAAACTACGCCTCCAAGTCATTAAGATTTTGAATTAGTAAAGATTTCACCTCTTCCAAAAGAGCTGATAAAAAACAGCACCATGAAGGAGTCTCTTTTAAAGAATTTAGTCGGAGACCTACCGAATAATCAAGATAACTGTGTTTGGCATGGCCCTCAGCACACTAAGCACCATGTCAAAGTGGTGCTTAGCACCGGCAGTTAGAATGTCGAGCTCTTTCTGACCCAGCTTCTTGCTGAGCCTCCAACTGTTGAAGCGCAAAGGGCTCTGAGTTAACAACTCAGCTAGCATCAGGTAGTCTGGGAACAAATCACTGTTAGGTTCACTTTAGTCAAGTTGTTTTTATTGATGCCAACTGTTAGTGGTGTTGGCAACGTTGTTGAACCACCGAGGTACAGTTAATTAGTGACATATTAATGTGACACCAATAAAGAGCAGCAAGATTTAAAGTGTAATTCTTTAGAATCAGAGAAGTACCTAGACCCATAGCTAAATATATTGACCAGAAAACATCACCTACTCGTCAGGATTATCAACACCTCGTAACCAATAATACACCTGACACCTACCTACCTTATTGGCTTAAAAAAGCACTTAATCAATTAATATCGATAATAAAAACACTGTTGATGTAAACAATATAATAGTTGTGTATATAAATTAAGACTAATGGTTATGTTGAAGCCTGCCTAACTATGCTAAAGAAATAAATCTTTAAGATTGATTTAGGCCTCTTGCTAGCCTAGTGGTTATAGCACGTCTGCTTCATATGCAGATGGTCTTCACGGGTTCAAATCCTGGGAGGTCCACAAGTTACGTATAGCAGGTGAAGCAAGACATGTGATCTGCGGCAGAGGTTAAGTGTTGTATGGTGTAGTGGGGACATAACGAAGGAGGCGAAAGTGATGCGACAAACAACAGAATCAAAATATCAAATTTTGTTGTTGTTAACAATTTAATTGACCATTTCCACTGGACACATTTGCAATTATCTATCTGTTTGCATCTGACTGTGCAACACTTTTTGTCCACCAATGAAGGGACAAAGCTGATGAATGACCTTCTATCTTTCATTTATTTTATTTTTATTTATAAGTAACAAAACAAACATGTAATGTGGTGTAGTACTTGTGGTCATTATTTAAATCAGCTGTTCTATTATGTTTCTGAGTTAAAATTTTATGTTGGTTTAAAAAAGTACAAGTAAACGTCACAGAACACAAACTTATTACAACATAAGCACAAAATACACAAATAAATTACAATACAAGTATAAAATTCATAACTATTATGGTGCAGATTCTTTTGTGAATCCCTGTTGTCTGAGGAAGGTGAGCATGGTTCACCAAAATCGATCACCATAATATGTATGCATTTTGTACTTGTATTGTAATATATTTGTGCATTTTGTGCTTATGTTCTAATAAATTTGTGTTGTGTGACGTTTACTTGTACTGTATATGTACACACAACCATTGAGGGGCCTCTCACAAATCTAAAACAAAAGGTTAGAGTAACAAGGCAACCTATGCCTTATTATATCATTTCTGTTCATTCTCAATCTCAACTATCATACATACTTTTACTATGGACAACTAAACCACCTGATAAAAACGTACATAATTTCTAGAGACTGTGCAATAATAAGCACAACTCTTGGCGACTCTATGATAGACTAGGAACATATAACTAACATGCTCTAGTTGCAGACTAGCTAGTCTGTTACTTATGTGGAAGCAGGTAACTTCTGTTTTAGATGTGTTGGGTTTTAGCTTCCAAGGGTTTTAAACATTCTTCAAGGACTGCAAGGTCATTTATAATGGTATGTTTTAAGCCCTTGTGTTGATAAGCTAAAGCAATATCATCACCGTAAATAAACTTCCTAGACTTTGAAGCAGGGATGTTGGCAGTTTATACGTTAAAGAAGAGAGAAGCAAGTTCGACACCTGGATAGACCTTCCTTGAAAGAGTTCTCCATGCAAACAAGGTGAACTTTAACCCTTTCCATCCCAGACATTTTTAAAAGTTGTTCCAAAACTCCCAGGAATTTTCAAATTTGACACACCCAAAAATCCCAGGCTCTTTTTGTCGATTTTGTTGTACTTTATTAAAAAAAATATAAAAATTCTAATTATGAAGCAAAATTATTATTATGCGTTTCCTAAAGATGTTATCTGTAATATAAAATAAAACAGGACTTGACAAACTGACAACATTTTATTGTATTTATATATATTTACAATAAAATATTTTGAACTATTTTTTGAGTTTGTTGCGTTATGAATAGCACTAAAAAATTCATTGAACAGAGCTAATAACACATTTTAAAACACCATTTAGTTATCTTCAAATAAATTCATATTTCACAATTATTTTA
>JAQJVL010004942.1:0-39699 GCA_035578905.1 Stictocephala bisonia
GTTGGTATTTTCAAGCTCTGTCATAAAGGAATATTTGGTCGACACATTGGAAAACCAGCCTGATAGCACAATACTATACGGACCTGTGGATACATCTATCTTTAATAGAATACCTCATGAAGTTGACATGTGGAGACAATTGAGAGACTTTGAAAATGTTGTACAAACTACGGAAAAGGTCGGAGAAGAGGAAACTACGAAAGAAGAAGACAACAACAACAAGAGTGAACCGCAAAAAGAACAACAAGTGTAAATTAAAGAAAGAAGAATTTGTGGGGTAGGCCTACCGGGGATGGTGCCCACGTTAAATATACACCAACGCGCCTGTAACTGTACGGCCTAGTATTTAAGTATACTTACCGTGGTGTGGAAAACAGTTAATCTTCAAACACTGACATGGACAGAGCGGATGATGATAATGATAATGATGATGATAATGATAAAGTTTCAGTAAGATCTTGTGTTATAGAACTTCAAGCATTTCGAAGTAATAACGACAAGTTTATTGTCAAAGAATTAGTAATTTTGGACTTGCAAACATTTGTTGTTTATCCATTTCTGTTTGAAGCTCCCTTTTCCTTCAACAAACTTAATTCAAAAGCAAAAAGAACAAACAAGTGGGTGACAAAATATTTTCATCACATACAATGGTATGAAGGATATATAGCTTACACTAATCTACACAGTATCATGTTTCAATTTTGCAAACAATATAATATTATTTACACAAGAGGACTGGAAAAAAGAAACTGGATACAGAAATATGCAAAAGGTAATGTTTTCGATATACATGTAGACTATACTTTTGATAATTATCAACAAGGTAGTTGCTGTGTTACGGTTAACAGTCCTAGACACGGACAAACACAGTGCGCATTGCGCAACGCGTATCGTTTAGCTTATTACTTGATGGACAAAGACATATGCGGTGCTGAGGGGTATAAATACAAGGAGGTGACTCGACCACTGCATCAGTATGACACAAGACTCCAAGGAGGTAACATCTCAGTTGACTCCGCTGGCAAAGATGACATCGAAGCAGTATCTTGAAACACTAGTTGAGCGATTCAACGCAAACTCAAAGTCCAACCTTCTGCTAACGAGAAAATGTTCAGAGCTAAAAGAACACAAACACTACATCATCCATAGTGTTAAAAAGCTGGAAACAACCCACGGAGAAGCGATTTTGGTGTCACTCAGCGAAGCACCCTTCACTCCAGGGGATGAACCTAAATTTCAAGTATTTCTTCCCAAACGATTTGTTCAACTTTTGCAAAATGAAGACCTGCGAGATACTCAGCCTGGATCATTGTATCTGGTGTCCCACGGATCAAGCGGAAACAATTCTACTGAACTCACTCTGCACGTCACACACGAGTGTTAGCATGTAGTATTATTATTTGTATGTATTTTCTAGTCAATTGTAACAAATAGTTTGTTTATACTGTACTATGTAACCACTCTGTATTGTATAAAGTTGAAAATAAAATAAAGAAAAAATAAAAGAAGAAAAAAGGCAACACAGTCGTATATGTAAACATATACTGCTGTGTTGCTTTTTTTAAATTTCAAATGTGTGACCTTGAAACTTGTGTTTATTAAATTTAATAATATAGATGAGGAAAATAAACTTACTCGATAGATCGATTCTAGAGGAGTTTGACCTTGACACTTGTGTTTTGTTTAATAATATATGTTAGAAGAAGTGATGTAGTGGGGTAGTGATAGTGGTGGGGTAATTCTTATTACAACTTAAGAAAAAATAAAGAAATAAAAATAACAAAAGAAATTAAAAAGAAAATGCAATTAATTTTATTGTTAATAACATTATTAATAATAAAAATTAACTGCATTTTTTTAAAACAAAGTTTAAACGACCTTGAAACACCTGACGTGAAACCGAGTACCTAGCAGACATGCCACCCCTATATCACTTCACGGTCAACTCTTGAACAGTGCACATCGAGCTACTTTTTCACACATAAGAAAAACATGTCTATGAATAAAAGTGTTGTATTTTTCAATCGCATAGTTAGTTATTGTTGCGACTTGAAATGTTTTAAACTACCAGAGGATCAAGTTGATGGAAGAGCTTGTTCTAAATGTAACTGTTTTAGCTATTGTAAATGTAAATGCAAGACATATCAATTTAACCAAACGAGTGGACTTGAAGAATTACGTCACAGAGTTTGTTTACTTATGCGACGAATGGAAGATGATGAAACAAAACAAGGAGAGTCGACAACTGAAAGATAGAACACGTTTTTGTAAATAATTAAAACTATGTTTGTAACACTGAAAAATAAAACAAACACAGTAATTACTAAGATCTTTATTATTTTAAGAATGATACAATATAATTTAATATTTTAATTCTAAGTCTTACGAATGTTAGAATATAATTTAATATTTTAATTCTAAGTCTGTATTACAACTTAAGAAAAAATAAAGAAATAAAAAAATAACAAAAGAAATTAAAAAGAAAGATAGAACACGTTTTTGTAAATAATTAAAAATATGTTTGTAACACTGAAAATAAAACAAAAACATTAATAACTAAGATTTTGTACGATTTTCATTCGATTGCATTCATTCATTTCTTTTACTTCGATTTATAAAAAAAATGGAATAAAAAGAACTGAATGGTTACATTCGTGTGCAAATCGTACAAGATCTTTTTTAAAACATATTTTGAATGACCTTGAAACTCATGACGTCACTATCCACGTCATCAGCTGACGTCACAAGCTGACGTCACTCATCTCCTCTTTTCCCTTTAACTTTGACAGCTCACCGGAAGTCGTAAATCACTTTTATCGATTGGGGCAGCAGCCCCCTTTGGTGACTACTAACTAGTCCATCTCGATTCAAGCATTATAATAATATAAATATTTTATACTCTGTAGAATCTACTATTAAATAACGTTTATCTAGTAAAATTGCTGTTTTTATCCACAATTATATCACTAAATGTATATATAACCAACATACGTACATTATAACACAAACACGGTAACTATTTAGAAAAGACGTCAAGTATCACGACGAGACTGCGCAGTAGACTGTAACGTCATATGGGCAAAATCAGCTGGTTTGTTTATTCTATTAAATTCTGGTAACTAAATCCACCAATTACATAGAAGCTTTCAGATGAATAGCTACAGTAAGTTATTTACCACATCAGCTGAAATTATAATTATGGGAATTATAACAGTATTTTTGTGTTTATTTTTACAATTTCGCCAAGGTGCCGTCATTGGAGATCTGCGTGATATCTACCGTATTTTTTTCAATGTACCGTGGTTTATAATAACAAATGATATTGTTTGTTTACTGCAACAGATGTTTAGACAAATTGTCAAAATTGTCATCGAATTAATATTTGACAACATAGCTGGGCGAGAAGAGAGGAGGGGGCCTTCACATGCCACAGCTATCATCGGACTATTTTGGTGCGGTTTACACTAGGCATTACACTAATGCAGGTTCACTATATGTATTAAATACACCATACACATATGTATTGAACTGTTCTCATCCTTGGTACAGTAATTTTGTGACTAAACACTGTTAAAAAATTAAATATTTTAAATATATCCTTCATTGCAAGATTAAAAACATTATTTGCAATACATATTATTTTACGAAGGGGAGATGCCTTTGCGCACTGTGGCAAATTTCACAATAATTAGTCTGAGTAAGAGAGTTTCAATCTTGTTCATAATAACAATGATTTCGGTAAATTGACAGCTGTTCAAATGTATTATTTAAATTCGAATTTATTTGTTTGTAATTTATAATAGGACTGAGTAATTATCAGATATTTAATAAAAACCGTAACAAATAATATCAATTGTTTACAAAGCTCCCTTAAATTATTTAAACATATTTTTAATTAGGCCTACACGTTGGAATGATAATTATCAGACAAATATCAGACGTTAACAAAATTCAATCAAATTAAATCATCAGCGGCTATTTATTGTTATTATTACAATCTGGCTTTCATCACATAAAAACGTCATACAAAACTGGTAGTTTTTAATGTCAAACCGCTTTATTCCATTCAAAGGGAGCTATTATAATTTACTTTTAGGGAGATTTATAAAAACCAAATATTATTTGTTAAGGTTGTTATTAAATGTGACAAAGCTTAATTAATTAATTAATTATTCCTATTAAAAAATAAAAAGCAACTAAATCGAATTTAAAAAACATTCGATACTTTATAAAAAAAGATTTTAACAAAATATAATATTGAAGCAAGTATCAATTCAAGTAAAGTTATGAAGAATGGGTAGCAACAGTACTTTGGCACTGCGCCTACTAATGCCGAGTAATTTAGTATGCGGTTGACTGCTGCGGTTTTCAAGCATTATGTTTTATACATAGCAATGAAAGCTTGCTGTGGTTTCCGGCACTGCCAACCGTGCGTCGTAAATATCGCTGTGGCTGGAAGTTAAGAATCTTCATAACAATAATACCTGTATTTTGAATACAGTTTAAAAGATACCTTATATGGCCAGGATGTAAGTATTTTGCAAAATGATGACACACTGCTACTTATATGAACATGGTTTGTCCAGCTGTTTTGTTAAAGCATAAAGCAAACGTATTAATTTTATACGTGGCATTACTTTCAAACAATTTATGAAACAAAATCTCATAAAACTAATTTACACTTAGTCCTATTCTTTAAGTATTTAATATACTTTAATTGTATTGTAAGGAGGAGTAATACAGTATGGCCTAAAGTCGTTTCATTAATATTTCCCTGATTGAAGAGAAAAGCCTTTCAACAGATGAACAACCAGAAATGTCCTCCGGATAGCCCTAACTTTCTTTGATAAAATTAGACAGTGACAAAGAGCTCTCTCAAATCCAGAACCTTGCTCAGAACATGGAGAAACTATCGTGAAATCGTACGAAAAACTAGTTTAAAGCATATGCAACTTTTTATTGCAAAATCGAGGTTTGATGGAGAGCAAAATATTCAATTATACATCCAAATCAGACATAAAAGAATTTTTGAAAGAGCTTAGCTGGAAACCATCACCTGTTTATTTGGATTTGAGCTATTAACTACCTAATGAAACTTTCTAAGGACTACTCGGTCTATTTTATAAGGAAGACTACTTTCAAACATACACACTCACAACACTCCAGGAATTTCATACTTACCAACACTTAGCTAATGATATCTTAAGAAATAATAATAACGAAAACCTTAACCTTTAATTCAATCATCATTGTTTATATTTAAAAATAAAATTTAACATTGAAATAATGTTTAGCATAAATTACCTAATTGGGGTCCTACACTTAAACGATATAAAACGTCAAGTGGCTGCATCGATGGTTGTGATTTAGTTATTGAATTAATTCATAAAAAAAATATTTTATTTAATTAAATTAAGTTTCTATTTATTATTTATAAAGAATTCCTATATATTTACAATTACTATTACAACTGTTATTTTTTTCAAAACTCGTAATATAAATGTACCTACATATTTCCATTATTAATAATAATAAAGTACAGAATAACAAATTACTATAACGTTTCACTACTTCTGTAAGTTATTATTTAGTGAGTTTCGTAGAAGTAATAAATTATGGAAATGAAAAATGTGTATTTCATACATAATAAAATTACATCATCGCCGTGAACGTAGTTTTGGTTATAGATATGAATCACTGATGATGTTATCGTAATATTTTTACACGTGAAAAGGACATACATTACTTTCCAAACTATCAAAAAAGTAGAACTGTGTACAAGGATCACTCTTTTAATGGGCAAAAACACACCTATACGACACAATTAAATGATTTCTGGATAAAGACATTTTTGTTGTTATTATTTTAATAGTATTTGCTTCGTGCCATTAGAAATTAAACTTTTTCACATATTATTTCATTTGTAATACACTGTGTTTTAACCATCTAAATATAATCTTATGCTATGGTAGGTTTAATAACACCAGTTTGTTGGACGCTGTTTATTGATAAAATCATAGAACTCAACATAAACTATGACTAGTAGCGTACATTTTGTAGGAAAGTAAGCAAATAAGTCATACAATCGTGCCATTATTGTCGGAATGAAATACACTATTGTTGAAATAAAAAGCTAAAAAAATGTTATTGCCATCCTTTTTGAAATAGGAATTGAATGATTACATTTTGACTTTGGATAAGCTTTAAACTTCTTCCTTTACTTTTATTTTACCTATTTTACTCAGCTTAATATAACAATAAAACTATATAAAATTACATCAGGTATGAATGGAGAGAAAACAACCTTAGTACGAGGTACGCTTTTTTTCAGAAAACCTTTTATCATTAGGAATTGCTTGGCCAATGAATTACCTTTTGGAATATTGTGAGAAATATTTTGAAAACTTTTGACCATATATATACGTTTCGTCATTACTAGGGGAAACAACTATAATTCTGGTTAATAAACTGCATTAAGGCCATGTCAATATTTTCCATTAGACATTAAACGTAAATATGGGATTTGGCACCTGTAATCAGGTTATATAAGTTTTTAAAACTACTCCATCTGAATACAAGGGACTCAAATCATAGTGTTTCAAAGTATAATAACTTTTATTGAAGTGTTATTAAACATCAAAATTAGTTTAAATATTCATGCATTAATAAATTATATAACCATAGCCTTGTTTTTATTTCTCTGCACAGTTTTGTATTGTTAATTGTAATAAAACAATCATTAACATCGTATAATGAAGGATAGCATCCATTTAATCAACCGGTCCATAGTCTCTCTGCGGAGTATCCCAATCAACCGCTAACAAGCCTATCTGACAGACCTGAGGCTAACGACTAACGATCAAGTCAATTCATTAACCACTCCATCTTATTCACAAGACTATCTGGCAGGCCTGATGCTGCCGAATAACGGTCAAGTCAATTGATTAACCACTCCAACTCTTCTTCAAAGGCTACCTGACAGGGCTGAGGCTAACGACTAACGGTCAAGTCAATTGATTAATCACTTCTTCAAAGGCTATATGACACACTGATGATGGCGATTAACGGTCAAGTCAATTGATTAACCACTCCAACTCTCCTTCACAAGACTATCTGACAGGCATCAGGCTGACGAATAAAGGTCAAGTTAATTCTTTAGTTGTTTAACCAACTCTCCATCACAAGACTATCTGACAAAACTGATGCTGACAACTGATGAACAAGTCTATTGTATAACCATTCCTACTCTCCTTCACAAGACTTTCTGACTGGCCTGTGGCTGACTACTAACGATAAAGACAGTTGTTTAACCATTCCTACATTCCTTTACAAGACATATGTATGTCCTGAGGCTGCCGACGAACGGTCAATTCAATGTTAGTTATTTAACCATACCTACAGTCCTTCACAAGACATACTGTATTTCCTGAGGCTGCCAACGAACGGTCAATTCATGTCAGTTATTTAACAATTACTACATTCCTTCACAAGACATACTGTATGTCCTGAGGCTACCGACGAACGATCAATTCAATGTTAGTTATTTAACCATTCCAACATCCCTTCACAAGACATACTGTATGTCCTGAGGCTGCCGACGAACGTCAATTCAATGTTAGTTACTTAAACATTCCTACATTCCTTCACAAGACATACTGATGTCCTGAGGCTGCGACGAACGTCAATTCAATGTTAGTTATTAACATTCCTACATTCTTCACAACATACTGTATGTCTAGGCTGCCGACAACGTCATTCAAGAGTTACTTCTCCCTAATTCCCACAAGACATACTGTATGTCCTAGGTGCCGACGAACGTCAATCAATGTTGTTTAAACATCCACATCCTTCACAAGCATACTGTATTCCTGCTGCCGACAACGGTCATTCAAGTTAGTTATTAAATTCCTACATCCTACAGACATACTGTTTCCTGAGGCTCGACGAACGTAATCAATGTTATTATTTAACCATTCCTACTTCCTTACAAGACATACTTATGTCCTGGTTGCCGACGACGTTAAGTTTACCTCCTAATCCTACAAGACATAGTATTCTGGGCCACACGTCAATTCATGTAGTTATTTACATCTACATCTACAAAAACGTATCCTGAGCACGAACGTCAATTCATTAGTATTTAATTCCACTCCTAACATACTTAGTCTGAGGCTCCCGAACGTCATTAATGTTAGTTATTAAATCCACATTCTTACAAAACTGTTCCGAGGCGCACACGTCAATATTTATATTAACTTCCACATTCCTTACAAACATCTGTTTCTAGGCCGAGACGTCATTCAGTTTATACATCCACATCCTACAAACTACTGTTGTCCTAGGCTGCCGGAACGTCAATTCATTTGTTATACATTCCAATCTTACAAGACATATTATCCTGGCTGCGACGAACGTCATTCAATGTTAGTTACATCCACATCTACAAACATACTGTTGTCCTAGGCGCCGACGAACGGTCATCAATTTATATTACATCCATTACAAGACATATATGTCCTGGGTGCGACGACGCATTCAATGTGTTTTTAACATCAATTCCTTACAAGCATATATCTGAGGCCGAGACGGTCAATTCAAGTTAGTTATTTAACATCCACATCCTTCACAAGACATACTTATCTGAGTGCGAAACGCAATTCTGTTGTTATTTAATTCCAAATTCCTTACACTCTGATCTGAGGCGACGAACGTCATATGTTGTATTTAACATCCAATTCTACAAACTACTAGTCCTGAGGCTCCGAAACGTCATTAAGTATATTTAACATTCCACATCTCAGCATTGTTGCCTGACTCGCGACGTCAATCAGTATTATTTACCATTCCAACATCCTCACAAGCAATTAGTCTGGGCCACGAACGGTCATTCAATGTATTATTACATTCCAACATTCTTCACACTGTAGTCAGCGCCACGACGTCATTCATGTAGTTATTTACATACATCCTTCAAGTATGTTGTTAGGCTGCCGACAATCAATCATTAGTTTACATCACATCTTACAAGAATACGATGTCCTGGGCGCCGACACATATCAATGTAGTTATTTACATCTATTCTTTACAAGACATACTTTTCTAGCGCCACGAATCAATTCTTAGTTATTAACATCTACATCTTAACTCTGTTGTCGAGCCGACGAGTAATCTTGTATTTACATTCCACATTCCTTCAAAGCAAGGTCTGAGCGCCGACGAAGTCAATTCATGTTATTATTACATCTATCCTTACAAATACTGATTTCGCGCCACGAACTCATTCATTGTATTCATATTCCTACAAGAAACTGATTCCTAGGCTCCACAACGCATTCATGTAGTTATTACATTCACATCTTACAGATATTTCTGAGCTCGACGAACGTCAATTCTGTTATTATTACATCACTCTCACAAACTTTGTCCTGTGCGACGACGGTCATTCAAGTTAGTTATAAACACCACATTCCTTCACAACATATAGTCCTGACGCACGACGGCAATCAATGTTAGTTATAAACATCTATTCTTCACAAACACGATTCCGAGTGCCGACGACGGTCAATTCATGTTATATAAACATCACATTCCTTCAAAGCTACTGTATGCCTAGGCGCGACGAACGGTCATCATGTTAGTTATTACATCTATTCCTTACAAAATTGTTCCTAGGCTGCGACGACGTATCATGTTGTTATTTACATTCCAATCTTACAAACTACTTTGTCTGAGGTGCCGACGAACGTACAATTTAGTATTTACATTCACATCCTTCAAAACACTTATGTCCGGGGCGACAAGTCATTCATGTGTATTTAACATCACTTCCTTCACAAGCTCTGTTGTCCGGGTGCGACGACGCATCAATTGTTATTACCATCCACTTCCTTCACAGAACTGTAGTCCGAGGCGACGAGTCAATCAATGTTATTATTTACCATCCAATTCCTCAAGCAACGTAGTCCTGGCGCCGACTAATTCATGTTAGTATTACATCTAATCTACAGACAACTGATTCCTGAGCGCGACAACACAATTCAATTTTTATTTAACCTTCCACTTCCTACAAAACTTATCTGAGGTCGAGACTCAATTCAATTTGTATTAACATCACACTTCACACATCTATTCCGAGTGCCGAGAACGCAATTCAGTTTTATTACATTCCACTTCCTTCAAGCATACTGTTCGAGCTGCGACGAGGTCAATTCATGTAGTTATTACATTCTACATTCCTTCAAGCAACATTCCGAGCGCGACGAAGCATCAATGTTGTTATTCCATCCTAATCCTTCAAGACTCTATTCCGAGGCGCCACGAACGTCAATCTTGTTTTACATAATCTACAGACATAGTTCTGAGCTACACGAAGGCAATTCATGTGTTATTTAACATTCACATCCCTTACAGACAACTGTAGTCTGAGCTCACGACGTCATTATGTTTTATCACACTTGGGTCGGGCTGCGAGACGGATAGGTTTTTCCTACATCTTCACACATACTGTATCCTGAGCGCGACGAACGGTAATTATTAGTTATTAAAATCCACATTCCTTCACAAGACATATGTTGTCCTGAGCGCCGCGAACGTCATCATGTAGTTATACATCTACATTCCTTCACAATCTTTGTCTGAGGGCCGACGAACGTAATCAATTTATTATTTACATTCACATTCTCACATACTATTCCTGAGGCGACGAACGTCAATTCATGTTATTATTACATCCAAATCCTTCACAAGCATACTGTATGTCCTGAGGTGCGACGAAGATGTTTTTACTCATCTCTGGCTGGGCGGAGGTCAATTCAATGTTAGTTATTTAACCATCCAATTCTACAAGCATACTTATTCGAGGCGCCGACGACGCATTCAATGTTAGTTTTTAACATCCAATTCCTTACAACATGTATTCCTGAGGCCCGACGAACATCAATCATGTTAGTATTAACATTCCTACTTCCTTACAGACTACTGTATCCTGAGGCTGCCGCGAATCAATTCATTTAGTATTAACATTCACATTCCTTCCAAGACTACTGTGTCCAGCTCCGAGAAGCAATTCAATGTTAGTATTTAACCATTCTACATCTCAAGACTGTTGTCCAGCTCGACGAACGGTCAACATGTATTATTTACCATTCCACTTCTCAAGACTCTTATTCTAGGCACGACGGTCAATCAATTTAGTATTTACTCCATCCTTCAAGACAACGTATCCGAGCGCCACAACGTCAATTCAATTTAGTATTTAACCATCCTATCTTCAAGAACTTTAGCCACACGTCAATCATGTTATTTAACATTCCATTCTCAAACTATATCTGCTCCGAGAACTCAATTCAATGTTAGTTATTAACAATTCCAATTCTACAAGACTATCTGTAATTACCTGATGCTGCCAACGAACGGTCAATTCTTTGTTATTTAACCATTCCTACATTCCTTCACAAGACTATCTACTGTCCTGTGGCTGACTGACGAACGTAAAGACAGTTGTATTAACCATTCCTACATTCCTACTGTAGGTCTGGGCTACCGACGAACGATCAATCAATGTTAGTTATTTAACCATTCCAACATCCCTTCACAAGACATACTGTATGTCCTGAGGCTGCCGACGAACGGTCAATCAATGTTAGTTACTTAAACATTCCTACATTCCTTCACAAGACATACTGTATGTCCTGAGGGCTGCCGAGGAACGGTCAATTCAATGTTAGTTATTTAAACATTCCTACATTCCTTCACAAGACATACTGTATGTCCTGAGGCTGCCGACGAACGGTCAATTCAATGTTAGTTACTTAAACATTCCTACATTCCTTCACAAGACATACTGTATGTCCTGAGGCTGCCGACGAACGGTCAATTCAATGTTAGTTATTTAAACATTCCTACATTCCTTCACAAGACATACTGTATGTCCTGAGGCTGCCGACGAACGGTCAATTCAATGTTAGTTATTTAAACATTCCTACATAACTTCACAAGACATACTGTATGTCCTGAGGCTGCCGACGAACGTTCAATTCAATGTTAGTTATTTAAACATTCCTACATTCCTTCACAAGACATACTGTATGTCCTGAGGCTGCCGACGAACGGTCAATTCAATGTTAGTTATTTAACCATTCCAACATTCCTTCACAAGACATACTGTATGTCCTGAGGCTGCCGACGAACGGTCAATTCAATGTTAGTTATTTAAACATTCCTAAATTCCTTCACAAGACATACTGTATGTCCTGAGGCTGCCAACGAACGGTCAATTCAATGTTAGTTATTTAACCATTCCAACATTCCTTCACAAGACTTACTGTATGTCCTGAGGCTGCCGAAAAACGGTCAATACAATGTTAGTTATTTAACCATTCCAACATTCCTTCTCAAGACATACTGTATGTCCTGAGGCTACCGACGAACGGTCAATTCAATGATAGTTATTTAACCATTCCAACATTCCTTCACAAGCATACTGTATGTCCTGAGGCTGCCGACGAACGGTCAATTCAATGTTAATTATTTAACCATTCCAACATTCCTTCACAAGACATATTGTAAGTCCTGAGGCCGCCAACGAACGGTCTATTCAATGTTAGTTATTTAACCATTCCAACAATCCTTCACAAGCGTACTGTATGTCCTGAGGCTGCCGACGAGCAATCAATTCAATGTTAGTTATTTAACCATTACTACAATCCTTTACAAGACATACTGTATGTCCTGAGGCTGCCGACGAACAATCAATGCAATGTTAGTTATTTAACCATTCCTACATTCCTTTACAAGACATACTGTATGTCCTGAGGCTGCCGACGAACAATCAATTCAATGTTAGTTATTTAACCATTACTACATTCCTTTACAAGACATACTGTCTGTCCAGAGACTGCCGACGAACGGTCAATTCAATGTTAGTTATTTAACCATTCCTACATTCCTTCAGTAGGCATACTGTCTGTCCTGAGACTGCCGACGAATGGTCAATTCAATGTTAGTTATTTAACCATTCCTACATTCCTTCACAAGACATACTGAATGTCCTGAGGCGGCCGACGAACGGTCAATTCAATGTTAGTTATTTTACCATACCTATATTCCTTTACAAGACATACTGTATTTCCTGAGGCTGCCAACGAACGGTCAATTCATGTCAGTTATTTAACAATTACTACATTCCTTAACAAGAGATACTGTATGTCCTGAGGCTACCGACGAACGATCAATTCAATGTTAGTTATTTAACCATTCCAACATCCCTTCACAAGACATACTGTATGTCCTGAGGCTGCCGACGAACGGTCAATTCAATGTTAGTTACTTAAACATTCCTACATTCCTTCACAAGACATACTGTATGTCCTGAGGCTGCCGACGAACGGTCAATTCAATGTTAGTTATTTAAACATTCCTACATTCCTTCACAAGACATACTGTATGTCCTGAGGCTGCCGACGAACGGTCAATTCAATGTTAGTTACTTAAACATCCCTACATTCCTTCACAAGACATACTGTATGTCCTGAGGCTGCCGACGAACGGTCAATTCAATGTTAGTTATTTAAACATTCCTACATTCCTTCACAAGACATACTGTATGTCCTGAGGCTGCCGACGAACGGTCAATTCAATGTTAGTTATTTAAACATTCCTACATTCCTTCACAAGACATACTGTCTGTCCTGAGGCTGCCGACGAACGTTAAACTCAATGTTAGTTATTTAACCATTCCTACATTCCTTCACAAGACATACTCTATGTCCTGAGGTTGCCGACGAACGGTCAATTCAATGTTAGTTATTTAACAATTCCAACATTCCTTCACAAGCATACTGTATGTCCTGAGGCTGCCGACGAACGGTCAATTCAATGTTAGTTATTTAACCATACCTACATTCCTTCACAAGACATACTGTATGTCCTGAGGTTGCTGACGAACGGTCAATTCAATGTTAGTTATTTAACCATTCCAACATTCCTTCACAAGCATACTGTATGTCCTGAGGCGGCCGACGAACGTTCAATTCAATGTTAGTTATTTAACCATACCTATATTCCTTAACAAGACATACTGTATGTCCTGAGGCTGCCGACGAACAATCAATTCAATGTTAGTTATTTAACCATTCCTACATTCCTTTACAAGACATACTGTATGTCCTGAGGCTGCCGACGAACAATCAATTCAATGTTAGTTATTTAACCATTCCTACATTCCTTCACAAGACATACTCTATGTCCTGAGGTTGCCGACGAACGGTCAATTCAATGTTAGTTATTTAACAATTCCAACATTCCTTCACAAGCATACTGTATGTCCTGAGACTGCCGACGAACGGTCAATTCAATGTTAGTTATTTAACCATTCCTACATTCCTTCAGTAGGCATACTGTCTGTCCTGAGACTGACGACGAACGGTCAATTCAATGTTAGTTATTTAACCATTCCTACATTCCTTCACAAGACATACTAAATGTCCTGAGGCGGCCGACGAACGGTCAATTCAATGTTAGTTATTTTACCATACCTATATTCCTTTACAAGACATACTGTATTTCCTGAGGCTGCCAACGAACGGTCAATTCATGTTAGTTATTTAACAATTACTACATCCCTTAACAAGACATACTGTATGTCCTGAGGCTACCGACGAACGATCAATTCAATGTTAGTTATTTAACCATTCCAACATCCCTTCACAAGACATACTGTATGTCCTGAGGCTGCCGACGAACGGTCAATTCAATGTTAGTTACTTAAACATTCCTACATTCCTTCACAAGACATACTGTATGTCCTGAGGCTGCCGACGAACGGTCAATTCAATGTTAGTTATTTAAACATTCCTACATTCCTTCACAAGACATACTGTATGTCCTGAGGCTGCCGACGAACGGTCAATTCAATGTTAGTTATTTAAACATTCCTACATTCCTTCACAAGACATACTGTCTGTCCTGAGGCTGCCGACGAACGTTCAACTCAATGTTAGTTATTTAACCATTCCTACATTCCTTCACAAGACATACTCTATGTCCTGAGGTTGCCGACGAACGGTCAATTCAATGTTAGTTATTTAACAATTCCAACATTCCTTCACAAGCATACTGTATGTCCTGAGGCTGCCGACGAACGGTCAATTCAATGTTAGTTATTTAACCATACCTAAATTCCTTCACAAGACATACTGTATGTCCTGAGGTTGCCGACGAACGGTCAATTCAATGTTAGTTATTTAACCATTCCAACATTCCTTCACAAGCATACTGTATGTCCTGAGGCGGCCGACGAACGGTCAATTCAATGTTAGTTATTTAACCATACCTATATTCCTTTACAAGACATACTGTATGTCCTGAGGCTTCCGACGAACAATCAATTCAATGTTAGTTATTTAACTATTCCTACATTCCTTTACAAGACATACTGTATGTCCTGAGGCTGCCGACGAACAATCAATTCAATGTTAGTTATTTAACCATTCCTACATTCCTTCACAAGACATACTGTATGTCCTGAGGCTGCCGACGAATGATCAATTCAATGTTAGTTATTTAACCATTACTACATTCCTTCACAAGACGTACTGTCTGTCCAGAGACTGCCGACGAACGGTCAATTCAATGTTAGTTATTTAACCATTCCTACATTCCTTCACAAGACATACTGTATGTCCTGAGGCTGCCGACGAACGGTCAACCCAATGTTAGTTATTTATCCATTCCTACATTCCTTCTTAAGACATACTGTATGTCCTGAGGCGGCCGACGAACGGTCAATTCAATGTTAGTTATTTAACCATACCTACAGTCCTTCACAAGACATACCGTATATCCTGAGGCGGCCGACGAACCGTCAATTCAATGTTAGTTATTTAACCATTCCTACTTTCCTTTACAAGACATACTGTATGTCTTGAGGCTACCGACGAACGGTCAATTCAATGTTAGTTATTTAACAATTCCAACATTCCTTCACAAGACATACTGTATTTCCTGAGGCTGCCGACGAACGGTCAATTCATGTTAGTTATTTAACAATTCCAACATTCCTTCACAAGACATACTGTATGTCCTGAGGCTGCCGACGAACGGTCAATTCAATGTTAGTTATTTAACCATTCCTACATTCCTTTACAAGACATACTGTATGTCCTGAGGCTGCTGACGAACCGTCAATTCAATGTTAGTTATTTAACCATACCTACAGTCCTTCACAAGACATACCGTATGTCCTGAGGCGGCCGACGAACCGTCAATTCAATGTTAGTTATTTAACCATTCCTACATTCCTTTACAAGACATACTGTATGTCCTGAGGCTACCGACGAACGGTCAATTCAATGTTAGTTATTTAACAATTCCAACATTCCTTCACAAGACATACTGTATGTCCTGAGGCTGCCAACGAACGGTCAATTTAATGTTAGTTATTTAACCATTCCTACATTCCTTCACAAGACATACTGTATTTCCTGAGGCGGCCGACGAACGGTCAATTCATGTTAGTTATTTAACAATTCCAACATTCCTTCACAAGACATACTGTATGTCCTGAGGCTGCCGACGAACGGTCAATTCAATGTTAGTTATGTAAGCATTCCTACATTCCTTTACAAGACATACTGTATGTCCTGAGGCTGCCGACGAACGGTCAATTCAATGTTAGTTATTTAACCATTCCTACATTCCTTTACAAGACATACTGTATGTCCTGAGGCTGCCGACGAACGGTCAATTCAATGTTAGTTACTTAACCATTCCAACATTCCTTCACAAGACATACTGTATGTCCTGAGGCTGCCGACGAACGGTCAATTCAATGTTAGTTATTTAACCATTCCTACATTCCTTTACAAGACATACTTTATGTCCTGAGGCTGACGACGAACGGCCAATTCAATGTTAGTTATTTAACAATTCCAACATTCCTTCACAAGACATACTGTATTTCCTGAGGCTACCGACGAACGGTCAATTCAATGTTAGTTATTTAACAATTCCAACATTCCTTCACAAGACATACTGTATTTCCTGAGGCTGCCGACGAACGGTCAATTCATGTTAGTTATTTAACAATTCCAACATTCCTTCACAAGACATACTGTATGTCCTGAGGCTGCCGACGAACGGTCAATTTAATGTTAGTTATTTAACCATTCCTACATTCCTTTACAAGACATACTGTATGTCCTGAGGCTACCGACGAACGGTCAATTCAATGATAGTTATTTAACCATTCCAACATTCCTTCACAAGCATACTGTATGTCCTGAGGCTGCCGACGAACGGTCAATTCAATGTTAATTATTTAACCATTCCAACATTCCTTCACAAGACATATTGTAAGTCTTGAGGCCGCCAACGAACGGTCTATTCAATGTTAGTTATTTAACCATTCCAACATTCCTTCACAAGCGTACTGTATGTCCTGAGGCTGCCGACGAGCAATCAATTCAATGTTAGTTATTTAACCATTACTACAATCCTTTACAAGACATACTGTATGTCCTGAGGCTGCCGACGAACAATCAATGCAATGTTAGTTATTTAACCATTCCTACATTCCTTTACAAGACATACTGTATGTCCTGAGGCTGCCGACGAACAATCAATTCAATGTTAGTTATTTAACCATTACTACATTCCTTTACAAGACATACTGTCTGTCCAGAGACTGCCGACGAACGGTCAATTCAATGTTAGTTATTTAACCATTCCTACATTCCTTCAGTAGGCATACTGTCTGTCCTGAGACTGCCGACGATTGGTCAATTCAATGTTAGTTATTTAACCATTCCTACATTCCTTCACAAGACATACTGAATGTCCTGAGGCGGCCGACGAACGGTCAATTCAATGTTAGTTATTTTACCATACCTATATTCCTTTACAAGACATACTGTATTTCCTGAGGCTGCCAACGAACGGTCAATTCATGTCAGTTATTTAACAATTACTACATTCCTTAACAAGAGATACTGTATGTCCTGAGGCTACCGACGAACGATCAATTCAATGTTAGTTATTTAACCATTCCAACATCCCTTCACAAGACATACTGTATGTCCTGAGGCTGCCGACGAACGGTCAATTCAATGTTAGTTACTTAAACATCCCTACATTCCTTCACAAGACATACTGTATGTCCTGAGGCTGCCGACGAACGGTCAATTCAATGTTAGTTATTTAAACATTCCTACATTCCTTCACAAGACATACTGTATGTCCTGAGGCTGCCGACGAACGGTCAATTCAATGTTAGTTACTTAAACATCCCTACATTCCTTCACAAGACATACTGTATGTCCTGAGGCTGCCGACGAACGGTCAATTCAATGTTAGTTATTTAAACATTCCTACATTCCTTCACAAGACATACTGTATGTCCTGAGGCTGCCGACGAACGGTCAATTCAATGTTAGTTATTTAAACATTCCTACATTCCTTCACAAGACATACTGTCTGTCCTGAGGCTGCCGACGAACGTTAAACTCAATGTTAGTTATTTAACCATTCCTACATTACTTCACAAGACATACTCTATGTCCTGAGGTTGCCGACGAACGGTCAATTCAATGTTAGTTATTTAACAATTCCAACATTCCTTCACAAGCATACTGTATGTCCTGAGGCTGCCGACGAACGGTCAATTCAATGTTAGTTATTTAACCATACCTACATTCCTTCACAAGACATACTGTATGTCCTGAGGTTGCTGACGAACGGTCAATTCAATGTTAGTTATTTAACCATTCCAACATTCCTTCACAAGCATACTGTATGTCCTGAGGCGGCCGACGAACGTTCAATTCAATGTTAGTTATTTAACCATACCTATATTCCTTAACAAGACATACTGTATGTCCTGAGGCTGCCGACGAACAATCAATTCAATGTTAGTTATTTAACCATTCCTACATTCCTTTACAAGACATACTGTATGTCCTGAGGCTGCCGACGAACAATCAATTCAATGTTAGTTATTTAACCATTCCTACATTCCTTCACAAGACATACTCTATGTCCTGAGGTTGCCGACGAACGGTCAATTCAATGTTAGTTATTCAACAATTCCAACATTCCTTCACAAGCATACTGTATGTCCTGAGACTGCCGACGAACGGTCAATTCAATGTTAGTTATTTAACCATTCCTACATTCCTTCAGTAGGCATACTGTCTGTCCTGAGACTGACGACGAAAGGTCAATTCAATGTTAGTTATTTAACCATTCCTACATTCCTTCACAAGACATACTGAATGTCCTGAGGCGGCCGACGAACGGTCAATTCAATGTTAGTTATTTTACCATACCTATATTCCTTTACAAGACATACTGTATTTCCTGAGGCTGCCAACGAACGGTCAATTCATGTTAGTTATTTAACAATTACTACATCCCTTAACAAGACATACTGTATGTCCTGAGGCTACCGACGAACGATCAATTCAATGTTAGTTATTTAACCATTCCAACATCCCTTCACAAGACATACTGTATGTCCTGAGGCTGCCGACGAACGGTCAATTCAATGTTAGTTACTTAAACATTCCTACATTCCTTCACAAGACATACTGTATGTCCTGAGGCTGCCGACGAACGGTCAATTCAATGTTAGTTATTTAAACATTCCTACATTCCTTCACAAGACATACTGTATGTCCTGAGGCTGCCGACGAACGGTCAATTCAATGTTAGTTATTTAAACATTCCTACATTCCTTCACAAGACATACTGTCTGTCCTGAGGCTGCCGACGAACGTTCAACTCAATGTTAGTTATTTAACCATTCCTACATTCCTTCACAAGACATACTCTATGTCCTGAGGTTGCCGACGAACGGTCAATTCAATGTTAGTTATTTAACAATTCCAACATTCCTTCACAAGCATACTGTATGTCCTGAGGCTGCCGACGAACGGTCAATTCAATGTTAGTTATTTAACCATACCTAAATTCCTTCACAAGACATACTGTATGTCCTGAGGTTGCCGACGAACGGTCAATTCAATGTTAGTTATTTAACCATTCCAACATTCCTTCACAAGCATACTGTATGTCCTGAGGCGGCCGACGAACGGTCAATTCAATGTTAGTTATTTAACCATACCTATATTCCTTTACAAGACATACTGTATGTCCTGAGGCTGCCGACGAACAATCAATTCAATGTTAGTTATTTAACTATTCCTACATTCCTTTACAAGACATACTGTATGTCCTGAGGCTGCCGACGAACAATCAATTCAATGTTAGTTATTTAACCATTCCTACATTCCTTCACAAGACATACTGTATGTCCTGAGGCTGCCGACGAATGATCAATTCAATGTTAGTTATTTAACCATTACTACATTCCTTCACAAGACGTACTGTCTGTCCAGAGACTGCCGACGAACGGTCAATTCAATGTTAGTTATTTAACCATTCCTACATTCCTTCACAAGACATACTGTATGTCCTGAGGCTGCCGACGAACGGTCAACCCAATGTTAGTTATTTATCCATTCCTACATTCCTTCTTAAGACATACTGTATGTCCTGAGGCGGCCGACGAACGGTCAATTCAATGTTAGTTATTTAACCATACCTACAGTCCTTCACAAGACATACCGTATATCCTGAGGCGGCCGACGAACCGTCAATTCAATGTTAGTTATTTAACCATTCCTACTTTCCTTTACAAGACATACTGTATGTCTTGAGGCTACCGACGAACGGTCAATTCAATGTTAGTTATTTAACAATTCCAACATTCCTTCACAAGACATACTGTATTTCCTGAGGCTGCCGACGAACGGTCAATTCATGTTAGTTATTTAACAATTCCAACATTCCTTCACAAGACATACTGTATGTCCTGAGGCTGCCGACGAACGGTCAATTCAATGTTAGTTATTTAACCATTCCTACATTCCTTTACAAGACATACTGTATGTCCTGAGGCTGCTGACGAACCGTCAATTCAATGTTAGTTATTTAACCATACCTACAGTCCTTCACAAGACATACCGTATGTCCTGAGGCGGCCGACGAACCGTCAATTCAATGTTAGTTATTTAACTATTCCTACATTCCTTTACAAGACATACTGTATGTCCTGAGGCTACCGACGAAAGGTCAATTCAATGTTAGTTATTTAACAATTCCAACATTCCTTCACAAGACATACTGTATGTCCTGAGGCTGCCAACGAACGGTCAATTTAATGTTAGTTATTTAACCATTCCTACATTCCTTCACAAGACATACTGTATTTCCTGAGGCGGCCGACGAACGGTCAATTCATGTTAGTTATTTAACAATTCCAACATTCCTTCACAAGACATACTGTATGTCCTGAGGCTGCCGACGAACGGTCAATTCAATGTTAGTTATGTAAGCATTCCTACATTCCTTTACAAGACATACTGTATGTCCTGAGGCTGCCGACGAACGGTCAATTCAATGTTAGTTATTTAACCATTCCTACATTCCTTTACAAGACATACTGTATGTCCTGAGGCTGCCGACGAACGGTCAATTCAATGTTAGTTACTTAACCATTCCAACATTCCTTCACAAGACATACTGTATGTCCTGAGGCTGCCGACGAACGGTCAATTCAATGTTAGTTATTTAACCATTCCTACATTCCTTTACAAGACATACTTTATGTCCTGAGGCTGACGACGAACGGCCAATTCAATGTTAGTTATTTAACAATTCCAACATTCCTTCACAAGACATACTGTATTTCCTGAGGCTACCGACGAACGGTCAATTCAATGTTAGTTATTTAACAATTCCAACATTCCTTCACAAGACATACTGTATTTCCTGAGGCTGCCGACGAACGGTCAATTCATGTTAGTTATTTAACAATTCCAACATTCCTTCACAAGACATACTGTATGTCCTGAGGCTACCGATGAACGGTCAATTCAATGTTAGTTATTTATCAATTCCTACATACCTTCATAAGACATACTATATGTCCTTAGGCAGCCGACGAACGGTCAAATCAATGTTAGTTACTTAACTATTCCTACATTCCTTCACAAGACATACTTTATGTCCTGATGCTGCAAACGAACGGTCAATTCAATGTTAGTTATTTAACCCTTCCTACATACCTTCATAAGACATACTGTATGTCCTGAGGCTGCCAACGAACGGTCAAATCAATGTTAGTTATTTAACCATTCCAACATTCCTTCACAAGACATACTGTATGTCCTGAGGCTGCCAACGAACGGTCAATTCAATGTTAGTAATTTAACAATTCCAACATTCTTTCACAAGACTGTCCTAATGCTTACGACTAACGGTCAAGCCAATTGTTATTTATTTAACCATTTCAGTTATCTTTCATAAGACTATTTATTGACTTGCCTGATGCTGTAAAGTAAAAATGTAAACTATCCTAATTTTGTAAATTACACTAAATTTATTTTTATTCTAGTGTTGATGGGTTTTAGCCGGTATTTTTCAATGAAAATGTAACAATGGCTTTAATCCCGACACAACCAAAACGTTAAACATGGTATTTTATTTATCTCGCTCCATTCAAATGATTTATAAAATGATCTAAACATATATTTACTTAAATATTTTACATAGATATTGAATAACTATTCTGAATTGAAATCCTGTTATGTTGGTTTTGAAATGTTGGAATTTTTAATAATATTATATTTGGATTATACCATGAATTTAGTTACGTTTTTCACGGTTAGCCGTGCAGAAACATTTTTAATATGATATTGTATGATATTCAGTGAAAATAGAAGCAAAGACCGTTTCTATGGCCACCGAAGAGAGGATAACATGATTTTGTACTAATTTAAAATAGCATTGGAGCAGAATATAAATGTTCATGATAAGACAAAAATCAGTTGCGTTAGTGTCTTAGTTCAGCACAAAAAAGAGAGCTTTCTGAATGGTTATACATTAAAAAGTAATCAATTTTATAAATAAATTAATTTATCTTGACTGGGATTGTAATTTACACTTGTTTCCACTGAAAAGGCTCACCAAGCTTCACATGCCAACCATGTAACTCGCTTTGCTCGTGTTACCTCACTCGTGTACTTTTGTTATTTTTCTTACATTGCTCGCTCAAACTGTTAAAGAATATGTGCTTTTGTCGAGGAGATACACCATCTCAAGGTTTTTAATTCATATGGCCAATAGTAAAAAAAGTCAAATTGGCAAGTATCGGGATATTTATTTTCAACTTTGTTATCTTTGAGATATTTTATAAAAATCTTTATATGTAATATGTGAAACCGTTATTCTTACCGCAACTTCTTCCCTATTTCTTTATCAATTTTAACTGTTGAGATGTCAACAAATTTTAACCTATTCATAGTTATGCAATAATTGTTTGATATTTTAATTTTTTTGGGCTCGGAAAGCCCTCAAAGTGCGTTTTTTTGCCAAAAAATTTAGATAAATTTAAGTTAATTAAAAGCATAGCTTCTGTTACAATATTAATAATGGTGTTAACGACATTTTAAAGGCAGCTTGAATGTAAATAATGATGCCTATAACAGTCTGGAAGATATAAATAATTTTCAACAATATAGTAAGTTTGATAGTGTTCCATTGAATTGTATATCAATAAACAAAAAAACGCATTTGGTCTCTGTCTGAGTGTTCTTTAAGCATCTGATGATTCTTGCAACCAACATGCAACTTTGGGAAGTTTTTTCCTGGGAAGGTTTTAGTGTGGTTTTCTTCGTGTCCTACTGTCGGTGCACTGCCCCACTGGCCTTCTGAGTTTCAACGGTTATATAATGGCTTAACTGCAACAAAATATCAGTTTGTGAGCTACTGTAGTTACATATTGTCATTTTATTTCATACAGATAGTTTATCTTTTAATTTGAGGTTAAAGTATACAAACCGATGCCGAATGCCATGGTTAGTCCATTACAATCACGGTGATTTACGGGGTTGGCACGCAAAACTGAAGGCGTGTCCCCTAATCCTTGCCTATTACGCATCTATAGAGTATGAAGAATATTTATGTTATTTTCGTGGTCCAAAGTTACTATAGATGTTGAATAGCTGTAATCAATCAGTAAACGGTGTTGATCTTTTACACTACTTATTGATGAAAGGAGAAGTGTGTTCACCAAACAAAATAATTGTTATATGTAAAAGATCTGTGGGTAAAAAAAGGAACAATTAAAATTAATAAGTTGAAATGTAACTCAAGTGAGCAACATGACATATTCTTAAATAATAAACTCAAGTTTAGTGATAAGGGCTAGCACGTATATAATGAAACACCCAGTGGGAGAACTTTGTCTGGCACAAAGGTAAACTTGTCCCAAACCGGATATTACAAGGCTGTAAGCTTTATCCTCTTCGTTTATATAATCTTTATTACTGTCCACAGTATAAATCCCCTACAATATTGTTTTAAGTAAATAAATGATCTAGCTTTTTTAAGAGTGGTTTTATATGTGTGCCTCATCCATCTGAGCATTAAGGTAATATTTGAAATCAATGTCTTCAACAACATTGAAATCAATGAAATCAATTCTGCTTAACTGCTTATAATTTCAAAAACGTAAGTTAAGTGCGGTAATCACACTATTTAAATACTACCATGGAGGTATAGAAGTCAGTATTATTTAAAATGTTGATCAAGCTTTATAGACTACATCATGCTGGTTAGAGTTGTCACTTTGAAATGTACTCAAAATATTTATAAAAAGAAAAAAAACTTCTAATCGTTTGTATATTAAAGTAAAATGGATCTCTCTAATCACTGCTCTGGAGAATGTTGCTTTTCTCCAGAAACCCTTTAAAAATAACACAACCCCGTCAAGTTTCCCATTTAAATAATGAAATAATACTTCTACCATCCTCTACTATCCCCATCAATGTTAAGTATGGTAAGTGACTATAGAAAAAGGACACCCTCATACATCATATATAATACTAATTTATGTATCCTTGACTTGTTATTGTGAATTAGATGTGATATATACCTTGTCTAATTCAAATGTGATATAGAGTTCTTATTCGTTTAAAAAATATTTTATTGGTACGCAATGTTATCCAACTACAGATAGCTTGAAGTAAAACTAGTTAAAATTTAGCCATATCTCAAGATAATTTATAATATCAGATCAAGAATAAGATATAATATTATTTTATATGAAACATTGCGGGGCTAATTCAAATAGTTTTTTTTGGAACTGCCTAACTTTCTCTTTGATAGTTTATTTGCTTCTAAGCATGATCCTATAACAGGGATGAAACACATTTTTATTGTGATTTTATTTTAACACCAAGCAAATATTAACATTTAAAAAAAGTTATATTGTACGTTTAGTAATAAAAATGAATGATATTTCATGATTATTAAGTTATTTAATTAAATAATGGTGTAACGAATTGCTCTGTGCGGATTACTTTTTCACTTTTGTGTTTAGCAAGGAGAGGCCTGTGCACAATCACTGGCGTATGTTACAGGTTCACAGTTATTTTCCTTTTTACGAGATCACTAACTATCAATATACGTACAAGCATATTATGAGTAAATGAGGTGACTAATTAATTCCAGCAACGGCCTTATAAAGATCGTAGAAACGACTTATTTTTGAAAAAATCAAATATAAGAAAATAGCAAATCGTAAAGCTTTCCTTTCATTGATTCACTTAATATGTGTAGCAATGTAATTAATAATAATAATCTTGCTAGTAGTTAAGTAAGAGATATTTATCATATATCAGTTTTTATCGATTTTAAATAGCTAAAGTTCATATATACAGGGTAAGTCACATAAGGTGTCTTAAATGGATAACGGGAGAACGGTGGGAGCTATAATAAAACTGACAACACCAAATCCCACTAAGTCGTGAGTAGGGAATCCAATGAAAATAGTTTAATTTCCTTATTTTTACAGAATATGCCATAACTGGTTAGTTCGGATTCCAAATCTCATTTTTTTTAAATGCAAACGTATGTAATATTTTACATAATTTTAAAGCTTATTTAAAAAGACTTTTTTGGTGAAAACATTTTGTAAAAATATTTAAACATTCCAAAATGGCGGACCAAAAAGTAAAATTTTCGGCCATAAAAAAAATTACTCTATTTTTTATATTTTTTTTGCAATACAATATTTAAGCTAACAAATTCTTATTATTTAGTAAATTTCCTACAAAATGATATGCCACATAATAATATTTGGACAATCCTTTTTACCACCAAAACAATAAATATTTTGTAAAAGTTAAAAAGCTGGTAACTCAAATTCTTAAATGAAAAAGGTATGTCATTTCATACATCATTTTTAAGTGTTTTAAAAATAACACTTTTACATCTAAATCATTTGTCTATTTCTAACCGTTTTGGAATTATACTTAAAAAATGATATTTAAAAAAATGTTCAATGCTGAAATTGTATACTTTTTGCATTATTAGAAACTACTGTATAATAACTCTCAGTTTATGTATTGACTTAATTTATGTATCAACATATATAATGAAGCAACATAAAAAGCCTCAGACGATATTTTCCGTATAAAGAGATATCAACGATAACATAACATTAACATCAAAATATTATTTTTATATTATATGCAGCCTTCCCCTACTAGTAAGCAATTTTCAACAGTATTGTAAATAATGTTTTGATGTTTTATTGTTATTTTATGTTATTATTGTTATTTTATTGCTGAAATTTATTTACAAGAAAAAAAAAATTACCTGAGGCTTTTATGCTGCTTCTGATTTCTAAGTCAAGTCACTGAGTGTTACTATAGTTTCTAATAATAGAGCAAAAAGGATACAATTTCAGCATTGAAAATATGTTAAAATAACAGTTTTTTAGCTCTAATTCCAAAATTTTTAGAAACAGACAAATGACTTGTATGTAAAAAAGTTTGATTTTTAAAGGACTTACAAAATGAGACACGATGTGACGTACCTTTTCATTTAAGAATTTTGAGTTACCAGCCTTTTAACATTTTCAAAATATTTATATTTTTGGGGGTAGCAAAGATTTTTTAAATGTTATCATATGGCATGTTATTTTGTAGTAAATTTACTAAATAATTAGAATTTTTTTAGCTTAAATATTGTATTGCAAAAACAGAAAAAATAGAGTGATTTTTGCAAGTGTCCGAATTTTTTTCCGCTATTTCGGTATGGTTAAATATTTTTACAAAATGTTTTCACCAAAATATTTCTTTTTAAATGAGCTTTAAAATGATGTACAATATGACACACGTTTGAATTTGAAAATTTTTAGATTTGGAATCTGAACCACCAGTTTTGGCATATTCTGTAAATAGAATGAAATGAAACTACAGTATTTCCATTGGATTCCCCCCACATGACTTAGTGGGTTTGGTATTGTCAGTTTTATTATAGCTCACTCCGTTATTCATTTAGGACACCTTACGTGATTCACCCTGTATATCTTGTCACTTACTGTAATCAAACATTAAAATATATTTCACTAGAACACACCTGAATTAAATCTATTCGTACTACTTAAGGTAATTGAGTGAATGTCCTATTTCTATGTATGGTGTTGTGTAATTGTAATGTGACATGGTTTATATATTTTTTAATTTTATGTTGTTTGTGATTAAATGTTTGTGCTATTGTTAATACAATAAATGCATTATTATTAAAATTATAAAAACGCGAGCATTATTGAAACATACTCAACTTTGAACGATATCAATCACTCATTAAATTAGCCATCTTTGATTATAAATTACCCTATAAAAAACTGAGATTCTTTTGACATGGCTTTGTCACCTCTTGCTTTGAAATTTTACAATAAATTAGTTATACGAGTAGCATAAATATTTCAAAAATATTTATATTTTGAACAGTGGTTGTGTTAAATAATGAAAGGTTTTAAATAAAACAAACATTTGTATAGTGTTTGTTAAACGTTATAGCGAAACTTGTACACATTTCATTGCACCAAATTATCTTATTACACTGTTCAAGAACTTTTATATATTACCATTATAAAAGAATACTATTGAGTAATCTGCAGACTGATTAGTATTATTACTAAATATATAATGTTTAATAATATAATTTAATTTTTATATAAACTTTAAGTGAAGCACTTCATATATTTTAATGAAACAACATTTTATGAAATTTGTGAAAAAATGTAGTTTGGCTAGTGTAGGTAATTATAAAAATATTTATATTTTGCAAATAAGTGATCGCTTTGATTATTGTATTGTGTTTTAAGTAAATGTTGTTATCATTTAAATCATTTAACATTTTCCAAGAGAATAACAATCATCAATTAATCGTTATTTTTTTGTTAATTTTAAACTACTTCACTCAAAACTAGACCTTAGTTTGAAAAAAAGCAAAATAGAGAAGACAAATCAGGACGTTTAAATCCATCACTCTGAGTAACATTGTATGACTTTCTTAACAAGCCTTGTTTGGACTATCTTGAGTTTCTGTAAATATTCTTAAATAATGTGCATCTCTAATCTGTTTTATCTACAGTTGCTCACAGTTACCACTCACCTAGGTCGTATGCATATTCTGATTTCAGTGAAACAGTTAATATAATTATTAAGTAGCACACGCTGTTAAAAATATGATGCAGAAATACGTTTACAAACATAGAGTAGCCAGTTTAAGTCGGGAATATACAAAGTGCTCGACAAAGCACTATGCAACTTTTCCAATAAAAGGTACACCTTCCTTGTTGCTCAGCATATTGCACCGAGCCTCAGATTACTTTTAGAGCATTGCAGCCTCAACCCTTTTTTAGAATACGCCACAGTGTTAGACCAAGTATTATTGTACGAGTATGTATAGAACAAGACTTGAGAGCCTGTAACATTTCCAGTGTTTCAGTGTTTGGTTTCATACCACGTCACTGTCCGAAGGCCTTTAGGTATTTAGTGTTTTTGCCATCCAATCCACGATTACTATCTGCTCATCTCCAAGTAGATCTCGAAAAACTTGAGCACTTTTGGTTTTTTATGTGTATTATATTCTGATTATTTTGGTAATTAGGTATCATTGTTTATTAGACTTTCGTAAAAGCCGTTTTCACTATCATTCACAAATGTATTGTGAAAGATGTGTTTTTATCTTTTAAGGAATCTTAGTCCCAAAGAGACTAATTAATTAGTAACTCCGTTTAAAGAATTCTTGTGAAATAAACATCGTTTTGGAATGCTTTTAAAATGAAGGGCTGCGACTGATGTGAGAATGAAGACTATGGTGGCCTTCTACATTTACTCAGGTCATATTGTTCTTGTTTTTCTTGTATTTTGGTGATTATGATGTGCAAATTGGTCATATTTTTTCTCTAAGGTACTCTCCTAAGTCTACGACAGGAATTCCCCTGCTTGAGTGTAAGATCAATCAGTATTTGTATAGTCACACTAACGTGTTCATCTAGTTTTATTGATCTCACGTTAATAGTTCGTGATTTGTAATTACTTTGGTTTCTTATTTTGTTGGAAACATTTTACCTTTACTGTTTTCATGCGCTTCGGTATATTTACGTTGTCCTACTTTTACGTTGTATGTTGCAAGTCGTTGAGCCATAAGTCTAGGTGATGTGAGACTTATGAAGATTAGGGAGATGTTCGGTCAGTACAAATAAAAAAAATAACAATATAATGCAGCTACACTCCTAAACATATATTCACGAGTAAAAAGTACATCAACTTGTAAAAATAAATAGTAGTATTTGCCAATAATAGGTCAGTGACTAAACTCAACTGTAGTCTAAATGTCCAAGGTTCTAGTCCCCATCTGAATTGTCCGTTGGTAAGTTACTCACTGAGTACAGTTCACAAATAGACCTCTAACCCATGCAAACTGATAAATAAAGTTTAATATACTGCAGAACGTAATAAATTCATATCTTTAACGCTTTAAATGTTCTCTTGGTGGTTTTGTATCATGAATACGCTTTTAATATACTTTTTCAAAGCCTTGACTTTACTCGTTTTATCTATTTTTACTCATCGGTAATTAGAGTAATTAGTAAATTTTACAGAGAGTATTCAAATTTAAACAACTGTTCTTCTTTATTTTCTGGTTTTGTAAGTAACCCTTCGTCGGTACATTGAATGTAAACAAGGGTAACATTATTATATTACATTAGGCTTAAACAAGGAGCCAGATAGTAAAGTAAGTATTTTTTTGAAGAGGGCAAAGGATGTAGCTAGGCATAAATGGTGCGTATCAAAGATTACATTGTCATCTATAGAAAGGTGATATATATAAATAAACATTATTTGTTAGTAAAGAGACTTAGGTAAATAGTAAATATAATAGAGATTTTGAATTAGGTAATATGTTTCTACGTACGTATTTTTAGTTCAGTGTAACAGCTAAAAATATTTCAAACTATAAATTAATAAACATGAAATATATTTCCTTAACATAATTCCTTGATCTTTTTGGTTATATATGTTCATATTATAGTAATTCAGGAAGTATTTTACAAAATGTTATATCAGTGCAGTGACATAGTGTTATGTAACATATAAATAAGTGCTAAGTTGTTTCCTTATGTCCATATATTTAATTAGCAAGAAAGTGTTACTGATGATCATAGATATATTTTTTGGAAAGGCTACGTTGTAAATCTTATTTATTAATCCTAGGTAATCTTGTTGCTTAATCGCGTCCACTTATAAGCACCGTCCTAACCCCGGCCTTTTCATGTTCATACAATTGCACTTTGGAATATTTCCTCTCTTGATTATCTTTACTAACTTTACTATCACACCACCAATACACCACCATTGCTTGCTGCGTGGTCCATTTACTGACGAAGCCTATAGAATTATACCTTAAGAAGCATGGTAATAGGTGCATGAAAATCTTATGGATTTTACCAACTGTTTTTCGCAATGAATATTGATCTATAAATAGTTATATTTTTTGTTCCTTGTTTCTCTTACTTATATGTGTTATGTTCCTTGTAGTGACTTGTAAATTAAGTTAGGTTCTTGTTGCTTTATTTTACCATAGTCATAAAATAGGCCTCCTGAATGAGTTCCAGGACACTAAGCAGTGTCTGATGGTCCATAATGTTCATGTTCAGTTATATGGAACTTCAATGATGATCTTATGGTTCAGGGGTTCAATGATGATCAGACTTTCATAAAGGACGAGTTTTTCTCTTGTGGCTGTCCGTTCTTTCATTTGATCCAACTCGCCATCCAATACCTCTAACACCTGGTTTGATGTTGTTTCAATCAGTCATGAAACTCAAGTAACCCAACATGGTCACTGTCATTTTCTCTGCTCTATGTCACTGTGATCTTGCTTACTGTGTCTGTAGGGTTAAAGTTCATAAACCTGAACAAAATTTAGTTTTCTACCGTGAGTGTTATGTAAAATACTTTCAAAAGTTGATACTTGAGACAACAGAGTTTTTATAACAACCAGTTTACATTTCTGACAATGTGAATGACACTTATCGAGTTTTCATTCAAACAGTTAAAATCTGAGAATTAAGTCTCCTGAGACTAAAATGAAAACCAGATGTCCTACACCTTGGGCTGTCGCCTTTTTAAATACACATAAGCATTTGACTCGGCACTAAAATCCACCCGTCCACCGCGCACACCCGCCGCGTGCAGACGACGTGAACGTTCGTGTTTCATAGAGAAGAGAAACATAGCTATTCAATCGTGTTGATTATCAATCAAGTATTTTCCAATTGTAATCAATATATCATTATATACTAGGGCCTTCTAGTTTAAGGATAGAGTGGTCGTAAAGGGTGAGTGGGCATAGCGTACGAAATTAATTATGTAACCCAATTAGAACATCTACGACTAAATACATCACTTCAAAAATAACTGTAAGGTTTGCGTCATGGTGCCATGGTTAACTTTCTAAATTTAAATCTCGTTTTGAATAGTAAACTGTTAAACGAAACCTTAGATCTTACACTTCGTTATTTGGCTTTCTTTAGACGTGGTTCACCATGTCGGAAACATAATTAGGAGCTTGCTAATAATTGTGATATATTATTTTAATTAAAATTAATTTTAAAGTCAGAGATGGCTGCCATTATGTCTTGCCTCAGCTCTCTGGAATAATTAATAAATTGGGTTTATCCACATTCCCCATTTAGATGTGATTGGTGTTGACCCAGCTGGGCTAGAAACATTTATAATCAACTTTATTTTACCAAAAATATCAACCCAGCTACAATCCTCCAGTTTCTTTTCATAATTGATTGTTTACAAACGAATCAAGCAAGAACTTCTACAAGAAAGTCTAAAAGTAAATATGTGTATGGCTCATTATCAAATAATAAAATATCCTCCGGTAGGCTAAATGAAAATGTCTTAGACTATCGGTAATCATATCTTTCCAAAAAATGAAATTTTTCTTTTCATTTTCTTCGATCAACGTAATGATTACTTTTCCTATGTACCTCTTTATTCCAATTTTTTATTTGTTTTTTTATTTGTGACTTTATGTATTAGTTTTATAAAAAAACTGGCAATATTATAAGACGTGAGGTTTATTGTAAGGTCTAAGATGAACAGACCTATTAGTCTTTATATGGGCTTCAATTTGTTTTGTATGGAATAAAATCAATTATATAGAAATAATCCTTCCACAAATACAAGCAAAGCCTTCTTCTTTATTATATCCTGCATAAATCTTATAGCAATTTGTTTTGGATTAACATTTGTGCTATAGGATACATTTTAATATTAACTAAGGGTATTTGAAATGTACAATAAATTTTACCAAATATCTTTTAACAATATACCTTTGAGTATTTTACTTTTACATCTTTATCACATCGTTAGCCTAATGCGTTTTTTTAAGTTTTGATATAAAACATGTCCTCTAACTTTCATAATTTATATAAACACTTGTAAATGTATCTTATATTGAAAAATAGAATGTTGGAATATAGGTAGTATAACAAGAAAGAATAGCTTAATTATTTTAGTTACATTTCCTTTTTACGATGGTTTAAGAAAATGTTTAATTATCTGGAAACACACTTTGTGCACCCTTTTGATAAAATTATAGATTTCACATCAGTGAAACTTACAATGATTCACTTGAACTTAAAATGATAAAACTATAATAGTATTATTAATGTTTATTTTTTGTTTCACCCTTATATTCTATCTTTTTAATTGTTTTTCATTTAACTAAAATGCACACCTTACAATTCATCTTTTAAGTTGGCAATAATAAATAGCAGTTGCATCAGTATGTTTAAATGATTTTAATGAGTTTAAATAATTTTGTGTATAAATGGACGTCAAATACATGACTGAAAAAGAGGTGTTATCAAATTTGGACTGTCATAACACTGATAAAAGGATATACTTGAAGCATGAAAATGGCCACAGCGATTAAACTGTGGGTCGACGTGAGTAAGAGGTAGCCCTTTATCCTTATATATATTAAGTTCAGCTACATCGACAGTATGAAATCCCTTGACAGAATTGTTGATGTTGAATTAAATCAGATTATTTCCTCTGTTTAGCTACTTTTTAGCTTGTTAGATTTTTAATGATAGATTCGTTACACACTTTTCATGACACTTACATAATAGTTAAAATTGTTTATTGGATACTTTTAAAATAATACTTTTTTTTAAAGTAACATTAAACTTTACTTTAAACATTAAAGTTTTCTTTAAAATAAATTCCCCCAACAAAAAGTTGCTTTTATTGAAATATATCACGTTAGTTCCTCTTAACGAAGTTATGTTGTTTATTACTGGCATTAAATATACTAAAACTATGAAATGTTATGAACTATATTTCATTTGTTTGCCAGATAGTATGCTTTATTGTGGTGTAAATTTATTTTACTAAAGTAAATATTGGTGGTGTATTGAGAAACCTAAATCAATTAATAACACATAAATAAAGAAAGCGCTATTACATTATGATAAATAAAAGAAATTGAAACCCTTCAATTCATACGTTAATACAAATGAAGTAACTGAAGTAGTTTCTTATCAGCTCCAAGGGTGGATACACAAGATAAATGTAATCTGAAGCCCCTGTACGGTGTTATCAGTAAGAGCAGTGAAGTTTTAGTCCCTTGAGACAGTTAAAGCCCGTCCTTTCCTTTTATAATCTGAGAGAAACGTCAATACAAGTCAAGTTTTAAGTTTAGTAATTTTTGATTTTATTAAATAATGTTTTGTTCAAAACTTGAGTCTAAAATCTCGTAATGTTGGCGTGTGACAGAAAATAAGAGTTTATTTGTACTATTCAAGTAAAGAAAAGATTCATCACCAAACTATAGAACATCCTTGGTGGTGGCTTTTTTTAAACTCGCCGAACACCAACTCCAAGAACTTTAATTTTCATCCATGTCCATATTTTTCCAATTTATTTGTATGGTTTGCTTATTTTTTGTTTGTTTGTTTCATTTGAGTACCGAAGGTACTTGGCCATCCCATTTTGATTTCAAATCTTTTTTTTGTTTATCTGTCAATAACTTTATAAAAGTGCTTGACGTCCTTTTTTATTTTTTTGAAGTTTTTTGTTGTTTGATTATAACTAACAGGTTAAAGAACGATATAATATTACAATAATAAAATTAAAAATCCTACTGTTTTGACATTGTTTACCTAATTGTTTAAAAATTACCATAAACTGTCTCACTAAGTAACTTAACGTATGGTTTCTTACTCTACAAACCCTATATAAGCCGGGTGGGATGGTTATATAGAAACCTAATTCATTCTAAAATAAACATTAGAAGTGTAAATGTGATATTGAAATAGTTAAAAACTGAAGAACGGCGTTTATAGAATGTCAATATATTTATTTAACACATATTGTTGCTTTAACATTTTTGTGTTTAATAATAATTACTTTAAATCCAAGTGTTATATTACAGTATTTTTATATTTTCAAAACTACATAAATGAGAAAATACAAAAATAGTTATTATGATTTTAATATTCTCTTCATTTTTGAACCATTCCTCTAACAAGGACTATTTTTTAATAATTGGATAAACATAAACCAACCATTTTGAAGGGATTTTCAAGTTTAACAAGTTTATCGACAAACTTGTGTTTTTAACCGGACACTAAACACAGGTCAGGTATCCTTGTGACTAAAAGTGGCCAAGTGGCAGACCTCTAGAGGCACGACAATACGTACCTCTATTATTCAACCGAATTTCATAGCATAGAACTATTAATGATTAAGTCTATTCTTATTGTTAATATGTGCAGCCATTTTATGTTATGTATACAGTACCAATTATTCAATATATTGTTAAAACTCCTTCCACCTCTAGAACATACTCGCTCATTGCTAGAATATACTGGATCATTGCTAGAACATACTGGCTCATTGCTAGAACATACTGGCTCATTGCTAGAACATACTGGCTCATTGCTAGAACATACTGGCTCATTGCTAGAACATACTGGCTCATTGCTAGAACATACTGGCTCATTGCTAGAACATACTGGCTCATTATACGACCCTGAATTAAGTTCTTTGATTAGTAGGCAGGCTCAAAGTAGGGTCAATTAGGTTTTAATAGTTGTATGCCCAAAGTATTTAGCGGTTTCAAGTTAACATAAAAACATAGTTAAATGTACATTAAGGTTTTTTTTAATTTAAATAATATTACCAGGACCTTGAAAGTTGTGTTGAATGAGTTCTCAACATTAGGATTATTGATAGATAAGTAGAACCAAGAAAGTAACTTTGTGATGAGGTTGTTTGGTTAACAAATTGTTTATATATATATATATATATATATATATATATATATATATATATATATATACCTTTGTTGGAGGTTCAAATATATTAACTTCTTCAATACTGTATTATTTAAATAATATTACCAGGACCTTGAGAGTTATGTTGAATGAGTTCTCAACATTAGGATTATTGATAGATAAGTAGAACCAAGAAAGTAACTTTGTGATGAGGATGTTTGGTTAACACATTGTTTATATACATGCCTTTGTTATAGGTTCAAATATATTAACTTCTTTAATACTGTATTATTAAAATAATATTACCAGGACCTTGAGAGTTATGTTGAATGAGTTCTCAACATTAGGATTATTGATAGATAAGTAGAACCAAGAAAGTAACTTTGTGATGAGGTTGTTTGGTTAACACATTGTTTATATATATATATATATATATATATATATATATATATATATATATATATATATATATATATATATATATATACCTTTGTTGGAGGTTCAAATATATTAACTTCTTCAATACTGTATTATTTAAATAATATTACCAGGACCTTGAGAGTTATGTTGAATGAGTTCTCAACATTAGGATTATTGATAGATAAGTAGAACCAAGAAAGTAACTTTGTGATGAGGATGTTTGGTTAACACATTGTTTATATATATATATATATATATATATATATATATATATATATATATATATATATATATATACCTTTGTTGGAGGTTCAAATATATTAACTTCTTCAATACTGTATTATTTAAATAATATTACCAGGACCTTGAGAGTTATGTTGAATGAGTTCTCAACATTAGGATTATTGATAGATAAGTAGAACCAAGAAAGTAACTTTGTGATGAGGATGTTTGGTTAACACATTGTTTATATATATATATATATATATATATATACCTTTGTTATAGGTTCAAATATATTATCTTCTTCAATACTGTATTATTTAAACAATGAATTAATATGTATTTATGTTAGCAATCGGTAACATTAAAGATTGGTTTTTGAATACTACGTGTATAATTGTTGGACATTTTCACATAGCAGCTTGTAAATGCGTTTTATTTTATTTATTTCGCAGATTACCAGAGAAAGTGGACAGATAAAGGCTACGATCTGTAACCACAAAACAGTAAATGTAAATAATAAAAAAACGTAAATATTTCTGGGCAGCCAGTTTGGAATCACGGTTTATGGATGTTGCACACATACAAAAACACATTCGCTTTCATCGAAATATGAAGATATTAACAAATAAGACAAGAATAACAGTCTCTCTCTGAGTGCCAGCTTAGTTTTCAGAGAATTGAATCAGCCAAATTTATGATAACCTGTTACCTGGCTGGAATATGATATGTAACTGTTATTTAGTTATATATATTGCTGAGTGGAAGTTCAACTTCGTACAAACGATATATGTTTATCACTTATGTTCATCTTAAAATAATTTAACAAAGAATAGGAAGAGATGTTCTTAATTAAACACATTAAAAGAACATCTATTTAGAACACATTAAGAAACACAAAAAAACCGTTTGTTCCATATGTTTTTGAAAGTAAGACTTTAAAAACGAAATATCATTTAAATCTCTGAGGATTAATAAAACAGAAATAAATAACTATTGAGATTTTCTACAATTACTACGAATTGCTATTGGTATTATTAAAAATGTAATAGCAATGTTATTTTAACTATCATTTTTAATATTTTACTATGATAATAAAATACGTTTTACCTACTTTCCTGTGTCAAACCACACAATCAGGTTGCGGTGGACTGCAGCAGTTTCCAACAACAAATTTTAAACCTACCAATGAAAGCTGGCTACGGCAGCCGGCTGTGTGCCAAACTTCCCCTTAAACACGTCCTTGACCTAAAATTATAATTTTAGGCAATTTAAACAAAATAACTTAGATAATAAGACATCAAGCTCCCAGAGTGAAACTATACTGTAAATGTTGAAGTTAACGTACAAAATGCGTACTAAATTTAACCCTTTTAGTGCCGTGACCTTGAACTGCCTCTATGGTGAAAAGTGCCAAGCAATTCTGAGCAAAAATGTAAGGGTTTACAACAAAAATCATATTAAATTTATTTTAGGTCATAAACCTTTGAATTAAGTTTTATTTTGTTTTATGATTATTATTGCACCTTTTGATTGTAAATTATTTTAAAATTTTGTCTTCCAAGTATTTATAAACTAAAACAACATGTAAAAAAGATAAAAATAAAAATAAAAATTTGACTTTGAGTCCATAAAAGTATATATCAGTATTTTTTTTAATTTTTTCCAGTAATACTGTCTAATAGTTCATCTAAAACTGAACAAAACCAGTATAACAAATATTACTTTCATGCAAACGATTCCTAATATTTTGCAAAATAAAAATATTTTACAATAGGATAATTTACGGAGAAAACATATAAGTTATGGAAAAAATTTATTCTCTGTATTCTTACAAAAAAAAAACAAAGTTATAAGAAGTAAATTACTATATTAGGAGCTTATTCTATACCTAAAATATGTTGTAACCATAGTAATCATAAAGAATAATAAAGAAAATAAAATTGTTCAATTCATATATTCAGAGTGAAAAATCAGGTCTCCTTACTGAAGCATTGAATATATAATTGTTTTTTTACACTAATTATCACAGTTTACTTTATTTCTATCCATTTTTCAATAAAAATGATTAAAACTTTTATTTGAAAACACACGCAAACACCGCTCGGCACAATGTAAACAAACAACGAAAAACTAGCGCAACTTTGTAAACAAATGAAACATCGATGTATCGAAGATTACATCGAAACATCGATCGAAACAAGTACTTCAAAGCCTTTAGAAGCTGTCTGCATCGTTACTAGCCAGTTAATACAGTAAGATAGTACTATAATAAATTAAATACGGATCGACACGCTCCGTGTCGACGGCATTTTTAGTACAGAAACGCATCGTCACGGAGCGTGTCGTGCGGCACTAAAAGGGATAATAATATTCAGTAATCTTTCTAGTTTTTTTTTTTTTTTTTTTTTTTTTTTTTTTTTTTAACGTATTGGAGTAAAGTCTTTAAAAATCAATAATTGTCACAGTAAAAACGCATATATACTCACTCTTATATACAAGGTGATTGAAAAATTTCGGGCGAAACTTCAGGAAATTATTAAATAGTTAAAAATAAACAAAAAAGTTCTTCGCTCGCTTAGTTTGGCGTATGTCTGTCAGTCAGTGTGTATAAAAAAACCTTATCTCCTAATGGTATTAAATATAGTATTTACAATTGACACGAACATTTAACTTTACACCACCTAATATATTTTCAAAATATAAAATAATATTTTCACCCATTTGAAAATAGCGGCCGTTTAAGAATTGTAATCCTAAATTTCATAAAACCCAAATTAAAAACGAAAAATTTGTATGGTTTCTAATATTAAAATTAATAAGAGGCAAATCTGTTGATACCTCAGTTGTTACAATCGGACAGTAAATAACTGAGAACATTTTATTTTTCTGATTGTGTGCAACACTTTTTTGCAACTTTCGTATACTTGTGTCTTTACTTGAACAAAACCACTAGTAAAATGTTGCACACAATCAGAACAATTACATTTTCTATTTATTTACTGTTCGATTGTAACAAATAAAGTATCAAAGAGTTGCCTCTTTTTATGCTAAATCGTAACAATTTTCTTTTTATTTGATTTTCATGAAATGTAATATTACAATTTTTAAACAGCCGCAATATTTTTAGAGTATATTAGGTGGTGTAAAGTTCAATATTTGTGTCAAGTTTCAAAACTATAGCTAATACTGTTTAGAAGATTTAGTATTTATTACATACATACAGACAGAAGCCAAACTAATCAATATAAGATATATTTTCATAGAAACTTGTTTGTTTATTTTTATCTATTTAATCAGTTTTTGAAGTTTTGCCCCTCACTTTTCAAACATCC
>JAQJVL010004943.1:0-39707 GCA_035578905.1 Stictocephala bisonia
ATATACAGAAGTAATCACAAGACATCCAAATACCTAAAGCAAATCATTGTTTCCCTGAGGATTTTTTTATTTAAAAATGGTTAACTGATTTTTTGTATCTACCACATAACGATAGTATAAAATATATAAAAAATTAAGAAACAATTCACTCACATTACAAAAACTAGTTTTTGTAAGTGTTCAAATTTTTATTCGCTACAATGTAGAATTACTCAGAAGTAATAAATCGACATGTATATATGTATGTAGTATAGAACCCTGGTCCGGAATTGATTCTTACAGTAAATATTAAAGTACAATAAACTTAATAATCATGAGTCACCGCTATTATTGTTGCGTGCAATGCAGTCTAAAAGGTGTTCTCAATTCTTAATTAATTGGAAAGTGGCGGTAACTCCAAAGTTACTGCAGAGGTTGTAAGTTGCCAAGTCGAGAGCCTAGTGTAAATGTGCAAAGCTTCCATGACTCCTTGCTCTTTGTCTTTGTCACTGAATTCCATCCAAGACTATGTATTCCAAACAGTCATTCATTCCTCTAAAATATTATTTACTAATAATATCAACAAATAATGTTATAAATAAAATAGACAAAAATGGTAAAAACAAAGTATATTACAATTTTACTCTAAAATCCTAAGTGCAATCAGGTTTTAAACATATTTTTGAATGTTTCATAGATGTGATAGGAAGGAAGGAAGAACGAGGGAGGGGCAGCCACTTCTTGCGAGTACTTGGTTTCATATATCTAGGAAGTATGATTGAAGGAAATGCGAGTTGATGCCCTGACTTAATTAATATAAACTCAATAAATATTTAATTACTTAAGTTTATACATGACGTGCCTAATTTAGACAAAAGAAAATATAGATTATAAAACTTGAGCCCTCTTTGTAGGACGTGCTCTCCTAGCAAAACGTGCCGACTTTTAGAATGTGCTCTAACTGAAGGATGTGCTCTCCCAGTAGGATGTGCTCTCTCAGCAGGATGTGCTCTCACTGTAGAATAATAATAAAAATATAATAATAAATACTTCTATTGCATGACAACAGTTTACATTTCTATGGCAATTGTCAATCAATTATCTAGCCTATTGAAACTAAAATATTTAAACATACAACATTAACATTCACACGCACTCATTTGTTCGCATTTCTCACTCTAGCTCCTTGTCGGTCAGCCAATTAGATCTCCCATTCATTTGCCACAAACTCGTCTGTGCTATAGATGTGCTATAGAATATTCTCTCTCTGTATGGTGTACTCTCGCAGATGGACGTGCTATTCCAGCAGGACGTGCTCTCCCAGCAGGATGCGCTCTTCCAGCAGGATGTGCTCTCCCTGGAGGACGTGATATCCCTGGAGGATCTGCTCTCCCTGTAGAATGTGCTCTCCTGGAGGAAATGCTCTCCCTGGAGTATGTGGTCTTCCAGCAGGATATTCTCTCTCTCCCTGGAGGATGTGCTATTCCAGCAGGACGTGCTCTCCCAGAAGAATTAGATTTTCCAGCACTACGTGCTATCCTTGGAGGATGTGCTCGCCCTGGAGGATTTGATCTTCCCACAGGATGTGCTCTCCCTGTAGAATGTGCTATCCCTGGAAGATATGCACTCTCTGGAGGATGTGACCTTCAAGCAGGATGTGCTCTTCCTGTACGATGAGCTATCCCTGGAGGATGTGCTCTCCCTGAAGAATGTGCTCTCACTGTAGAATGTGCTCTCGCTGGAGGATGTGCTCTACCTGTAGAATGTGCTCCCGCAGATGGACATACTATTCCAGCAGGAAGTGCTCTCCCAGCAGGATGTAATCTTCCAGCAGGATGTGTTCTCCCTGTAGGATAGGCTATCCCTGGAGGACGTGCTCTTCCAGCAGGATGTGCCTCCCTGTAGGATGTGCTCTCCCTGTAGGGTGGCCCATCTCTGGAGGACGTGCTCTCCCAGCAGGATGTACTCTCCCCGTAGAATGTGCTCTCCCTGGAGGACGTGCTCTCCCTGGAGAATGTGTTCTCCCAGCAGGATGTGCTCTTCCTGTAGAATGTATTGTATATGTGCGCGTCTGATTGTAGGATGAGAGTTATTCAGCTTAGACCGATCTACCAGCTGTAATCCTAGATGATCTGTAACTACACGACGGAGCAAATTGGGACCTTTTACTAATGTTTTTGTTTCTTGATAATGTTTAGCAATCTTTATTAATTTTTTACATACAGTAACTAATTTAAATGTGTTTTAGTTATAGTAGTCAAACAAATAACTACGAATCCTATCTACTCTCTCAATTAATACTGTATAAATTATTACCATAAAAGTTTTATATCTTTTGAGTTTGTTTGTTGCCTTGTATAGATAGAATGAGATACTAAATTTTGCTCAGCTTTTATTACTATATAGTATTTTATAATCTATATTTTCTTTTGTCTAAATTAGGCACGTCATGTATAAACTTATGTAATTAAATATTTATTGAGTTTATATTAATTAAGTCAGGGCAGTGCTGTATAAATAGGATCCTCCGAACTTAAAAGCTTCTGAAACATTCCATATACAGTACCTTAAACATATATATGAGTTCGTCTAGATTGTCAAGTATCATCACCATCGGTGTTCTGCTCTAAGGCAGGTCCTGTTGCAGCCTTCTACTAAACACACACACACACACACATATATATGAATATATATGAGTTCGTCTAGATTGTCAAGTATCATCACCATCGGCGTTCTGCTCTAAGGCAGGTCCTGTTGCAGCCTTCTACTAAACATATATATATGAGTTCGTCTAGATTGTCAAGTATCATCACCATCGGCGTTCTGCTCTAAGGCAGGTCCTGTTGCAGCCTTCTACTAAACATATATATATGAGTTCGTCTAGATTGTCAAGTATCATCACCATCGGCGTTCTGCTCTAAGACAGGTCCTGTTGCAGCCTTCTACTAAACATATATATATGAGTTCGTCTAGATTGTCACGTATCATCACCATCGGCGTTCTGCTCTAAGGCAGGTCCTGTTGCAGCCTTCTACTAAACATATTTATATATATATATATATATATATATATATATATATATGAATTCGTCTAGATTGTCAAGTATCATCACCATCGGCGTTCTGTTCTAAGGCAGGTCCTGTTGCAGCCTTATACTAAACATATATATGAGTTCGTCTAGATTGTCAAGTATCATCATCATCGGTATTCTGCTCTAAGGCAGGTCCTGTTGCAGCCTTCTAATAAATATATATATATATGAATTCGTCTAGATTGTCAAGTATCATCACCATCGGTATTCTGCTCTAAGGCAGGTCCTGTTGCAGCCTTCTAATAAAAATATATATATATATATATGAATTCGTCTAGATTGTCAAGTATCATCACCATCGGTGTTGCAGCCTACTAAACCTCTGTTTTGAGTAATTCTTTTTGATGTCTCATACTTTCCTCCGATTTTTACGATGTCCATCGTCTGATAAATTCTTCTTCCTTTTCCTTCTATAGCTGTTCTCAACAGGCTCCATCCTCCTATCACATGACCCAACCATTTCATTTATCTTCTTCTTATAGTTTTCAGTATTTCCCTCTCTTTACACACTCTCCTCCAGTGCTTCTTAATTTTGTTTATATATCTCCATACTATTTTCTCCATCCCTCTCCAAGACCACACCTCCATTGCTTCCGATCTATTCTCGTCTTCTTTCCTAAGAGTCTACGCTTCTAAATAAAACATTACATAAATATTTTTCTCAGCTACTTATCCAACGGTCTATAAAGTAAACTTCTAGTTTTATTAACAATTTTTTTTCATAGCAATTCTTAATTTTATTTTTTTTTTTTCAACTCGCATTTCCTTCAAAAATACTTCCTAGATATATGAAACCAAATACTCGCAAGAAGTGGCTGCCCCTCCCTCGTTCTTCCTTCCTTCGTATCACATCTATGAAACATTCAAAAATATGTTTAAAACCTGATTGCACTTAGGATTTTAGAGTAAAATTGTAATGTACTTTGTTTTTACAATTTTTGTCTACTTTATTTATAACATTATTTGTTGATATTATTAGTAAATAATATTTTAGAGGAATGAATGACTGTTTGGAATACATAGTCTTGGCTGGAATTCAGTGACAAAGACAAAGGGCAAGGAGTCATGGAAGCTTTGCATAGTTACACTAGGCTCTCGACTTGGCAACTTACAACCTCTGCAGTAACTTTGGAGTTACCGCCACTTTCCAATTAATTAAGAATTGAGAACACCTTTTAGACTGCATTGCACACAACAATAATAGTGGTGACTCATGATTATTAAGTTTATTGTACTTTAATATTTACTGTAAGAATCAATTCTGGCCCAGGGTTCTATACTACATACATATATACATGTCGATTTATTACTTCTGAGTAATTCTACAGTGTAGCGAATAAAAATTGGAACACTTACAAAAACTAGTTTTTGTAATGTGAGTGGATTGTTTCTTAATTTTTTATATATTTCATACTATCGTTATGTGGTAGATACAAAAAATCAGTTAACCATTTTTAAATAAAAAAATCCTCAGGGAAACAATGATTTGCTTTAGGTATTTGGATGTCTTGTGATTACTTCTGTATTTTCTTGACAAATAATGTTTAGAAGCTTGGAACTTACATCTCTGACCTCCTCATTGGGTTTATTCCACATGCCATAGAGATCAAAATAGTTGTAGAAGACAAATTGAACATGAGTTCTGTGTGGTTTGGTTAGGATTTAGACCAAAAGATCAAACTTTTGGAAAATTAAGGAAAAACGAAATTTACAAGGGATTACAGTTTTCTGCTTATGTTTGCTCTAGGTTACTGTAGGATACGGAAGGTCAAAAGTATCATTATTTTACGTTAATATTAAAAAAAAAAACCATTGTAAATGTTTATAACAAATATTTAGTAGCTTTTGGCTCCTTAGTATTGTTTTACGTAAACACGCGAAGATGGAACTGTTAGAAATAACTAGGAGCTTTTAAATATACACGTTTTGTATATAAACAATGAGGAAAATAATAATAGATACTGATAAAAAAATACAGAATATATTATAATATTTCATTGATTATATAGATCGATGACATTCCTGCACGCTTCGCGTGCAAACTCCGTAACTCGGTCTGTAACTGTTGACTGTTATTGACTGTTGATAAATAATAGAAGGTTAACTACATAACGTGAAATCACAATATCAAATTAATTTACAATATCCCACTCACATTACTTGCATTGCTACCTGTTTATTAGTATAAACACGTAATGGTATTATTTAGCCTATTTCAAATCTGTTCATTTCATCTGTGTTTCTTAACCAGTTGAAGATTAATTCAATAAATAAAAACTACATTATATTACTATTGAAACCCTCAAGTCCAGTGGGGCGGAGCCTTATAATCTAATGTGAATAAAACCATTCGTACAACCCTTCATTATATAAACCTACAATAGATATTCCATTTAATAGGAATATTTGTGTCTGTAATTTTGTTAGTTAGTGAGGCCCGCAACTACAGCTGGTTAAAACTGCATTATATTACTATTGAAACCCTCAAGTCCAGTGGGGCGGAGCCTTATAATCTAATGTGAATAAAACCATTCGTACAACCCCTCATTATATAAACCTACAATAGGTATTCCATTTAATTAATTTGTGTCTGTAATTTTGTTAGTTAGTGAGGCCCGCAACTACAGCTGGTTAAAACTGCATTATATTCACATGGGACTCCCATGTGAAGTCCGTCCGGACCACAAAAACAGCTGACGTTTTGAGACTCAAAATTTAACATTGGATGATAAACAAATTTGTGTGTAAATAAAATCAATGTTACAAACTTTTCTGGTTTAATATTATGAAAGATCTAACGTCCTCAATATTACAAACACCAATGTTTACATTCCAAGAGCTATTAAAACTTGTTGGAAATAATTATTTACATTTGAACAGCTGTTTATTTTTTATTCATATATATTTATTTTTATTCATATATTCATATATATATATGAATAAAAAAGAAACAGCTGTTCAAATGTAAATAATTATTTCCAACAAGTTTTAATAGCTCTTGGAATGTAAACAATGGTGTTTGTAATATTGAGGACGTTAGATCTTTCATAATATTAAACCAGAAAAGTTTGTAACATTGATTTTATTTACACTTAAATTTGTTTATCATCCAATGTTAAATTTTCTTCTATATCCATGTTATTCTTATGTCCGAAAAACGACCTTTGAGGGCTTCCTATAAGCTTTAGAAGGAAACTATTGAAGAATTAATGGCTTATTACAAATCTACGGACAGAGATTTTGACACCTCAACCGTTTAAATTGGTTAAGAAATAGGGGTGGAGTTACGTTAAAAAAGCTTTGAAAAAAATATTTCATGTAAAAAGGTCGTATGTCTAAGATCATAAATTTAAAAATAGCGGCTGTCTAAAAATGTCAAAGTCAAATTTAAAAATCTACACATTTTACTAAAAAATGTTAAAATATAATATTTGTAGACTACATTATACCAAATTCAACAATATACCAATTTAAATGTTCGGGTGATAAATAACAGAGATAACTGTTTTTTTATGACTGAAGACATGTCGTCTTGGTTCTCTTTACCGAGATGACAATGCCTGCAGTCACAAAAAGGTTTCTTCTATTGTTTATCACTCGATATTTTAAATTGGCATATCGTTGAATTTGGTATAATGTAGTATACAAAAAATATTAAGTTTAACATTTTTAAGTAAAATGTGTAGCTTTTATATTTGACTTTGAAATTTTAGACATATGCCATTTTGTAATAGATAAACTCAGACATTCAGCCTTTTTACATGAAATGTTGTTTTCTAGGATCAACTTTCGTAACAAAATTCAGTATTGTATGTCAAACGGTCTTTGATATATTCGAATCTTTGTAAAAAACACATACAGAAAATGAATAAAGAAAAGAAAGATGGTACATGGCATTATCTGCTTGTATTGACATGACAAACAATCCTCTAAAATATATGACAATCGAAGCTATACACCATGTATATAATAAGATATACTATGTCATTAATAAGATATACTTTATTATCGTATAAGTGATATTATTTGTTTGTAAAAAATCAATGTCTTAAATCAATATGAACTATGACGAGTTGATATTATCTTTTTTGTTAACTTCCATTTGTGTTCATAAACTAAATAAAATTCTTTATAAATGTTTGTTACTTTATGTATGCAATATACGTACATACATTGCGGCAGAGCTGAATTGCACAATCAAAGGTGTGGGACTTGGTCTCTCCAGGAATATATATGGCTTTGGTTCCATTGCAGGAGCTACAATGGTGTGTGATAAAACAGACAAAAGTGAGCAAAGAAAAATGAACAAAGTGTAATGTACCAGAAATCTTTTGTCAGCAGTATTATAATGAGACAAAGAGCCTCTAAGTATTCTTAAAGACTCTATCACGAGAAGCTTTCAATCAATTATGTTAAAAGCTTTCTTGGATTAGCTTCTTTTCCAACAAGCTCACAGACTTCAAATAATAACATGATTTGGTAGTGCGCTTATACTATCAATATGGTAGAACATGGTAAACATTAAGCGCTTTATTTACACAATTTAACAAAATTGTAAAGTTATTTTTTAAAAGAAAATAGCCGATATTTTTAAAAGACTGATACCATTACAAGAAAGCACTTAAATTGCTATTTAAGCAATTTATTATTATGAAAAATAATAATAAAGGGTTGTATTATTATTTTTCATAAGTATCTTCTATTATTAAGCTCCAAGGATCAAAAAAAGCATGTAAAATAAAGAAAAAATTATTTATTTTAGAATAATTTATCATTGAAGTTACTACATGAATGCAACTAGTGTTGCAATAAATCAACTCTTGCGATCGTATCATTATTTAAAATAATGAAACTCTTAGAGGCTGAGGCAGAAGTAGGTTTACTACAATTGTTAAGTAGGTTTACTACGTGGAGCTCAACAGCACCATTCAACATTTCAACGAGCTCAACCTCAAAACCAATCCAACAAAATCAAATTTCATTAAATTCTCTTTGCACCAAAAAGACTTAGACAGTCTAGCGGTCATGTTAGATGGAACTGAGATCGGAGAGGTCTACACAACCAAATTCCTCGGAATACATCTTGATAAAGGTTTGACGTGGGATTGCCATGTAGACCATGTTTGCTCAAAACTTTCCTCAGGAATTTATGTCTTGAGAAAACTATCAGAGTACTGCCCGACTCAGGTTCTGATGACGGCGTACTACGGAGTCATCTACCCTCATCTCTCCTACGGACTGAATGTGTGGGGTGGATGCTCAAACTCAAACCTCTCAAGAGTTTTCATCCTCCAAAAAAGAGCGTTGCGAACAATTGCAAAATTGAAACAAAGAGAGTCGTGTAAGCCAGTATTCAAAAATCTGAATTTGTTGACATTACCCTGCCTCTACATCTTGGAAACTTGTCTCTTTTTCAAATCAAAATGTCATGCTATAAGAGGTTGCGACATACACTCTTATGACACTAGAGGCAGTTGTTATTTGTAGGTTTGACATATTTTTAGTATTCATAATTATCACCATTTATTATCTCTGTTTGTAGATAGTATCGTACCATGAAAACTCTTACTGCTTAATGAACTTCGTGTAAATTTTCCCGAAGTGTGTTTTTATGTTTATTATTTATGTATTAATGTTTGACTCTAACTAAGTTTTGTGTATGTTTATTCAACGTTATTGTCTTCATAAATAAAATAAATACTAACTTTAGGCAGATAAAGTTTGGACTAAATAATCCTACTTAAAACAAACTGATTGCCTCAACTCGTAAGAGCTTCGACATCTTCGATTATACAAAGTAAAAAGTCAATGTTTGTAAATAATATAGACTAGAAATAATCTAAGCTCATGCAAAATCTTACACACAACTAACACAGAAGGGTTGGCTGGCTCATAGCTTTGGACTGAGTTAACATTGTAATATGAAGGCTATACATCCTTAATGAACAATTATATTTATGAGAATTGGTAAATAAACAGTTAATTTTTGTCATTTGGTAGTAACAGCAGTTTAGAATATTTTAAAAGTAAAATCTCAATTGAGTACATTTACGATGGTTCTTAATCCGATGGCAGTCCTGCACAAACACTGTGATCTGTTTTGATGGCGCCAATCCGCTTATCTATAGGGTTAACGCAAACATTGGTCTCACCAGTTCTTCTCGTTTGGTTTCAAACATCTACTTTTTTTGATTCATAAATTTAAGTAGTAATTTTTAAAATATGAAAAATTAAGAAAAAAAAAAATCTCTGTGCGTTACAAAGTGTTGCTCACCCGTCCCACCCAAACAAGTACAGTGGTGATGACTCTTCCACCTGCGCATACACATACACTGGATACATTGACCCAACCACCCTCCCATACACGAGATAGGAGTGTTGACCCACCCACCCACATATACACATACAGTGGTGATTAACCACCCACCCACCCATACATTACAGTGGAGTTGACCCTCCCACCTGCATATGTACATTAGTATTGAACGACCCACCCAAGCATATGTATAGTGGTATTTATAGGGTAGAAGATGATTTGAAGCATAATTTTAAACATGTAACACGATTATTTGGTAAAATATCTGGCATATGTACGAAATATTTACATTCAATTGGTACGGGGGTGGACCATTTTGTTTACCACGATTGTTTTATTTACATTCCTTTGATGAAATTCTGTAGTTCATCGATTTTTAATGAGAATTTGTCATGATATTTATAAAGATATAAGTTTGAGACAAGTTTGAACAAATTATGATCGCTTATAGTTTTGCCTTTTCTATTATTATTATTATTATTATTATTAAGCGTTATTCTAAAGCTTCAAAAGATTAGGTAACAATTATTATGGGGCTTAGAATGTGAGGATATGTGTACAAAGCACAATAGCTCTGACATGGGTAATAGCTGAAATTAGCAATCGCGATTGAGAGAAAAGTGGGTAAATACAAGAATAAACCTAAATACACTTAGTGGCCGGTAGGATTGGCTCTTACTTAAGAAAATTAGTACTGGTGAGTCTCCTGCTGGGCTGATTAGATATGCATTTAACACCAGCAATTCAATTTCCAATAAAATGAAACAGAGCATACATCGCATTGCCAATCAATCTCACTTCTTTATTTATGAACGGAATTTATTCAACTAGGACTTGTTATATTTGTTATTATACTGTGAAACGTTTTATATCTTGCGCACTTTTTCTAAGAGTACGCATTTTTTTCATAATTTACAAATAAAGGTTTTTAAGTGCCGTCATTTTGAAAATATTGAACGCAATAAAATAATACTATTATACCCTTAAAAAGGAGTACTACAGGTACCTCCATTCCAAATTTGAGCACTGTACTGAAAGGAGTTATGGAATTATATATAATTTAATGAAAATAGGAAAATGGCCATTATATTGAAAACGAAGCATGTAGGACCTATATGTATAGGAAGATTTTTACCCAATGAATCATATCCTTATGTTTCGGAACCTAGTTTAGGAACACCCTGCATATTCCATTTACCGTTACCTTTTTTGTAAATCTCTGAACATCACTTTTATCGGTGTATAAAATAAACTGTTTGGATCTATTAAGTAATGCGTATCCATTAGAGGACTAGTTAACCTGCCATGTTTTAAAACTTCAATTGAAATAAAATCTTCCCTGTGGTAATTCCAAGCTTGGCTAAACTGACAAGTTGCTCTAGATTTCAACTAACTTGGGAATTCCAGGTTCTTAATTAACTTAACTACGTGTAACTCAAACTTTTCTGCTAAATGCTTCGAATTCCCCTATTCCAATCTGTAATTAAGTTGGTAACTGGGAGAGGATCTGATTTACACTAATGGTTAAAAAGTTTCAAACCTAAGTTACCTACTATTTTGTATAATGTATGGATGCGTTTAGGCAGAGTCTACAGACTGGACAGATTGTGTGACAATATTGATTATAAAATATTTCTGTATCATATAAAATATTTATTATAATTTACACTAGTATTAGGTTTGTTATATTGCTCAGCTGTTTTTCAAAGTAGTAAATATGTTCAGTCATGCACGAAAAAGAGTATAGATAAGTATTTGTATTTATGATATAAGAAATATCCTTACGTTTGTTGCACTGTTCTATTATAAGTCTAGCAGATTTCAAAATAATAAAAATAACTTCTTCATATAAGCTGATTCGTTAAGAGTTCTGAACAATAGGTTATGTACCTCACAATCAAGATAAAAACACTTCTTATTATTTTGCTTGATATACGTTACCTGCGGAATCTGTTATCTGTATATCCAGATCTGTTAACAAAATTTGCCAACATTTTGTTGGCTAAAGCTTACGAAATAGGAAAATTTGCCAGATTGATTTGCCAAAAATTGGGCCATAAATAGTACATTAATGCAATTTAAAAAAATGAAATGCTGCAAACACTTAAGTACTGTTTGCAACACTTAAGGGCCTCACAGCAACATGGGGTAGAAGGCGCCTTCTATGGGACATGAAATTGAGGTGTGAAGATTGTCGAGCATGTTCATTGAATAATAATTTCTTCTTAGTAATAGTAAAATAAAAGTAAAAAAATTGGTTTACAGGCCAGTAAGGTCAAAATTTAGTATTCAAAATTTGAACTAGTATTAACAAAGTTGAACAAGCAAGCTTTTTTGAATTTGAGAAAATCAAGAAGTTATTAAGAAAGACAATTATGACATTCACTCTTGATGTCTTCAAGTATAAAATTAAGTAAATTTGTTGTAATATAATCAAAATTTATAATTAAACTAAAAGTGGAAAAAACCACGTGCATTTAGTGTACCGCGTGGCGCGGGAGTTCGTCTTGACGATTAGCTTAGAACTGGTGAAAAAGCGTTACAACTTGTTTGAGTGTTCTCATTCCCACTCTAACCATTTCAACTGACCTTTCAGGAACAAGTTAAATGTTGAAGGAAGAGGTTTGATAAGGCTTGAAAGGAATCGAGTTATCGACCAAGACCTGCACAACTGTTCAACTAATGTTTCAAAGTATTGTGTAATAAGTATTGAGAGAGAGAGAGAGAGAGAGAGAGAGGGAGGGAGGGAGGGAGGGAGGGAGGGAGGGAGGGAGAGAGAGAGAGAGAGAGAGAGAGAGAGAGAGAGGGAGGGAGGGAGGGAGGGAGGGAGGGAGGGAGAGAGAGAGAGAGGGAGGGAGGGAGGGAGGGAGGGAGGGAGGGAGGGAGGGAGAGAGAGAGAGAGAGAGAGAGAGAGAGAGAGAGAGAGAGAGGGGAGAGAGAGAGAGAGGGATGGAGGGAGGGAGGGAGGGAGAGAGAGAGAGAGAGAGAGAGAAGAGAGAGAGAGAGAGAGAGAGAGAGAGAGAGAGAGAGAGAGAGAGAGAGAGAGAGAGAGAGAGAGAGAGAGAGAGAGAGAGAGAGAGAGAGAGAGAGAGAGAGAGAGAGAGAGAGAGAGAGAGAGAGAGAGAGAGAGAGAGAGAGAGGGAGGGAGGGAGGGAGGGAGAGGAGGGAGGAGGGAGGGAGGGAGGGAGGGAGGAGAGGGAGGGAGGGGAGAGAGAGAGAGAGAGAGAGAGAGAGAGAGAGAGAGAGAGAGAGAGAGAGAGAGAGAGAGAGAGAGAGAGAGAGAGAGAGAGAGAGAGAGAGAGAGAGAGAGAGAGAGAGAGAGAGAGAGAGAGAGAGAGAGAGAGAGAGAGAGAGAGAGAGAGAGAGAGAGAGAGAGAGAGAGAGAGAGAGAGAGAGAGAGAGAGGAGAGAGAGAGAGAGAGAGAGAGAGAGAGAGAGAGAGAGAGAGAGAGAGAGAGAGAGAGAGAGAGAGAGAGAGAGAGAGAGAGAGAGAGAGAGAGAGAGAGAGAGAGAGAGAGAGAGAGAGAGAGAGAGAGAGAGAGAGAGAGAGAGAGAGAGAGAGAGAGAGAGAGAGAGAGAGAGAGAGAGAGAGAGAGAGAGAGAGAGAGAGAGAGAGAGAGAGAGAGAGAGAGAGAGAGAGAGAGAGAGAGAGAGAGAGAGAGAGAGAGAGAGAGAGAGAGAGAGAGAGAGAGAGAGAGAGAGAGAGAGAGAGAGAGAGAGAGAGAGAGAGAGAGAGAGAGAGAGAGAGAGAGAGAGAGAGAGAGAGAGAGAGAGAGAGAGAGAGAGAGAGAGAGAGAGAGAGAGAGAGAGAGAGAGAGAGAGAGAGAGAGAGAGAGAGAGAGAGAGAGAGAGAGAGAGAGAGAGAGAGAGAGAGAGAGAGAGAGAGAGAGAGAGAGAGAGAGAGAGAGAGAGAGAGAGAGAGAGAGAGAGAGAGAGAGAGAGAGAGAGAGAGAGAGAGAGAGAGAGAGAGAGAGAGAGAGAGAGAGAGAGAGAGAGAGAGAGAGAGAGAGAGAGAGAGAGAGAGAGAGAGAGAGAGAGAGAGAGAGAGAGAGAGAGAGAGAGAGAGAGAGAGAGAGAGAGAGAGAGAGAGAGAGAGAGAGAGAGAGAGAGAGAGAGAGAGAGAGAGAGAGAGAGAGAGAGAGAGAGAGAGAGAGAGAGAGAGAGAGAGAGAGAGAGAGAGAGAGAGAGAGAGAGAGAGAGAGAGAGAGAGAGAGAGAGAGAGAGAGAGAGAGAGAGAGAGAGAGAGAGAGAGAGAGAGAGAGAGAGAGAGAGAGAGAGAGAGAGAGAGAGAGAGAGAGAGAGAGAGAGAGAGAGAGAGAGAGAGAGAGAGAGAGAGAGAGAGAGAGAGAGAGAGAGAAGAGAGAGAGAGAGAGAGAGAGAGAGAGAGAGAGAGAGAGAGAGAGAGAGAGAGAGAGAGAGAGAGAGAGAGAGAGAGAGAGAGAGAGAGAGAGAGAGAGAGAGAGAGAGAGAGAGAGAGAGAGAGAGAGAGAGAGAGAGAGAGAGAGAGAGAGAGAGAGAGAGAGAGAGAGAGAGAGAGAGAGAGAGAGAGAGAGAGAGAGAGAGAGAGAGAGAGAGAGAGAGAGAGAGAGAGAGAGAGAGAGAGAGAGAGAGAGAGAGAGAGAGAGAGAGAGAGAGAGAGAGAGAGAGAGAGAGAGAGAGAGAGAGAGAGAGAGAGAGAGAGAGAGAGAGAGAGAGAGAGAGAGAGAGAGAGAGAGAGAGAGAGAGAGAGAGAGAGAGAGAGAGAGAGAGAGAGAGAGAGAGAGAGAGAGAGAGAGAGAGAGAGAGAGAGAGAGAGAGAGAGAGAGAGAGAGAGAGAGAGAGAGAGAGAGAGAGAGAGAGAGAGAGAGAGAGAGAGAGAGAGAGAGAGAGAGAGAGAGAGAGAGAGAGAGAGAGAGAGAGAGAGAGAGAGAGAGAGAGAGAGAGAGAGAGAGAGAGAGAGAGAGAGAGAGAGAGAGAGAGAGAGAGAGAGAGAGAGAGAGAGAGAGAGAGAGAGAGAGAGAGAGAGAGAGAGAGAGAGAGAGAGAGAGAGAGAGAGAGAGAGAGAGAGAGAGAGAGAGAGAGAGAGAGAGAGAGAGAGAGAGAGAGAGAGAGAGAGAGAGACGTCTACTCTTCTCCACTTTGCCAAACCATCTTGTTGTCATGGAAACTAAGGACAGACGGTAGCCAAGAAGAGCTGGCTGCGCAGTAGAAGCCCCCCCCCCATTATATCACCAGTAGCGAGTGGCGTACGAAGTGACAAAATCACTCAGAAACACGACCAATATTTCAAAAACAGCTTGGAAAATCATCAATTGCAAACCTGATTTTCCTACAACTAAAGAAATTTAATTAATTACGGAAAATGGGCTCATTGGAAACCCTCTACGGGTGGCTAATGAGTTTAATATCTTTTTCACTTCAGTTGCAGAAAGGGGTAAAGCTCAAACGAGAAACCATGCAATACCAGTTTGTGCTCGGTCTCCGGCTGATTCGATGGTATTGGCACCTGTCATGGAGCAAGATGTTGCCCACGTCATTTCTCTTCTGCCGTCCAAAAAGACAAACGATTTAAATTTCTTGTCAACGTGGCTAGTCAGTGTGCGCAGCACCTAATACGCCCGCTGACTGAAATAATAAATGCCTCCTTCATGGAGGGAATTTTTCCTACTCAGTTAAAATTAGCACAGGTGATTCCGATCTTCAAAAAGGATGATCCTCAATCAATCAATAATTACCGTCCAATTGCAATCCTTCCGGTGTTCAGCAAGATTTTCGAAATATTGTTTTTTGACCAGTTGAATCTTTTCCTACCACAAGCACAACCTACTGTCTAACGACCAATTTGGTTTTAGGACAGGCAAATCGACAGTCGATGCAGTGGTGAGCCTTGTGGACAAAATTGTGGAGGGCTTGGAAGGTCGTGACAATACTCTAAGTATCTTTCTAGACCTCTCCAAAGCCTTCGATTGCGCAGACCATGACATTCTCTTACAGAAAATGGAAGTTTATGGGATTCGCGGAGTGCCACTACAGTGGCTATCCTCATACCTAAACAATAGAGTACAATGCGTGCAAGTCAACCACAACCTTTCCTCTAAATTGCAACTGAGATACGGCGTCCCTCAGGGATCAATTCTCAGCCCTCTCCTTTTCTTGGTTTACAATAACGATACTGGTTTGTCCCTACAGCACGGGAAACTAGTGCAGTATGCTGACGACACGACTCTCCTGCTCAAATCAAAGTAGAAAGAAAGTCTGGAATTACACGCGTACGAAGATCTAAACAGATGCATCCAACATTTTGAACAAATAAACCTTCGGAGCAATGCCTCAAAATCAAACTTCATAAATTTTTGCCTCAGAACCAGGGACTCGGACGATAACCCAGTAGTATTGCTGGACGACGTCGCCCTTGAGGAAGCTGTTTCGGTGAGGTTTTTGGGAATCCACCTGGATAAGGGGTTGTCATGGATTTCTCACGTAGACAGTGTTTGTTCAAGAGTCTCTTCTGGAATTTTTGCATTACGAAGGCTTTCAAAATACTGTCCAACCCAAATTTTAGTGACGGCCTACTACGGCCTGATCTTTCCACATCTTTCCTATGGCATCGCCCTTTGGGGAGGATGCTCAAAGAAGGATTTTTTGAGAGTATTCCGGCTGCAAAAAAGAGCAGTTCGTTTGATACTTAAGCTAAAGCAGAGAGATCCGTGTAAGCCAGGTTTCATCTGACTGGGGCTGTTAACCCTACCCTGCCTCTACATATTAGAAGCAGCAATGTTTTGTCTGTCCAAATGCAGCCTCACACGGGGCAGTGACTTACATACCCACAACACCAGAGGCAGGGATAACATTCGCACTGGACAACACAGAACGAATGTTTACGAACGCCTGCCTTCACAGGCAGGAGCCGTGTTTGTTAATGGACTCCCAGCCGAAATTAAACATGCTCCTACTGCGCAGGCCTGCAAGGCTAGGTTAAAGCGCCACCTTGTGTCTCGAGCTTACTACTCTGTGGGTGAGTATCTTTCCAGTCGTTAGAGGCGAGCTTACTCTTGGCCCAGAGAATGATTCAGCTGTCTAAAGGGAGGGAAGATCATGATAGGTTGGTTAATTGCATAAATGAGTGGGTGAATGAGGTGAACAACCTGTTTGTCCGAAAGAGGTATGAATGTGTTTTGCATGTCACAATGTTAAACATTATAAATTATTGACTCATTGTATGTAACATTATTGTTATCGATACAATAAAGATATATTATTATTATTATTATAGTAGCAGTGACTGACTATTTGTTGATTTTTATCAACTCTAAGGAAAAAAGATTAGAACAATAAATTTAAATCACTGTTTCGTATTCGAATAATAATTAATAATAACACCATTATTAAGAATAATAATATAATCACCAACAATTATAATCAAACCAACTTGTACAGTAACACAATTATTTTTTACAACGAAACGCTTTAGTGGAAATGGAGCTCGATAGCGGAAGTTACTCACGCCAGTGATGTACGGTGGTGGAACGTTTCACATCCATTGGTCACACCCCCATGCGTGTAAATACAGCTCGCATGTCGCGAACTGACCGGTGTTATTGTACTGCTCGCATGTCACGATGTGACCGGTGTTATTGTACTGCTCGCATGTCGCGATCTGACAGGTGTTATTGTAGTACGAGTGATCCACTGCTCGCATGTCGCGATCTGACAGGTGTTATTGTAGTACGAGTGATCCAATGCTCGCATGTTGCGATCTGACCGGTGTTATTGTACTGCTCGCATGTCGCGATCTGACTGGTGTTATTGTATTGTTTACATGTCACGATCTCCCTTTGTTATTGTAGTATGAGTGATCCACTGCTCGCATGTCATGACCTGACCTGTGTTATTGTAGTACGAGTGATCCACTGCACGCAAGTTGCGTTCTGACCGGTGTTATTGTAGTACGAGTGATCCACTGCTCGCATGTCACGTTCTGACCGGTGTTATTGTACTGCTCGCATGTCGCGATCTGACCTGTGTTATTGTAGTACGAGTGATCCACTGCTCGCATGTCGCGATCTGACCGGTGTTATTGTAGTGCGAGTGATCCACTGCTCGCATGTCGTGATCTCACTGGTGTTATGTAGTACGAATCTCTAACTCATCTATTTTGAGGTTTTATTTTATGAGTCATAAGCCTTATTTCACTAAAACAATGTCTCAGACTTTCCATAATTAGAAATTTTGTAGATAAGTATTCTGTTCGGGAAAAAATCTAAGATTAGTTCAGCAACTGAATACGACCCACTAGTCCCCTTTATATTTGAAACTCAATAAGGTACACCCGTCTAGTTTATATTTACGACTGAATACAGCACACTCGTTCCCTTTACATTTGCGACTTAATACGGCATACTCGGTCCCTTTACGTTTATGACTGAATACTGCATGCTAGCCTCCGTTATATTTACACTGAATACCGCTCACTCATCCCCTTTACTTTTACGACTGAATATGGTACACTCGTCCCTTTTTCATTTACGACTTAATACGACCCAATCGTCGTTCCATTTGCATTTGCGACTGAATATGGCACACTCGTCCTTTTTACATTTACCACTGATTAGTCAATTATAATTCTTAATCGAACCTTCAATTGGAGATAAGTAAACAACAACCATTATTATATAATTTGAACCAAGTATTTGAAAAGGCTACTTGATACAGTGTGAAGATTGACAAGGTAATATCGTAGAGGCCCTTATCTTAAGTCATAAAATGCACAAGGCAACTTCTATATATTGCTGTACAATGCCTCTATATAGGTCGTAATATGACACAACGATGCTATATCAATCTCAAGAGGCTATCAGATCTTCCTCTGATGGCATCTATAAAGTATGGTTGCTTCCCCATTTACTACATTTTACTGCTTGTTGTAGTAATAAATCATCTAACAATATGTGTGCCGCAAGTGGTTTGAGATTATTATTTGTAAGGTCAATAAATTAGACCTAAATAATAATTCAATATTATTAATGTGTTTAAATAATAAATATTATTTTCATTTCGGGATGAATGCGCTAAAAAATGTGTTTTAATGGTATACAAAATGAAGTTGATTCTAACTTATTAAAATTTTCAAATGGTTTAAGACTATAAAGCAAGTTTTTAACCTTTCAAAAAAATCCTATGAACTCCTTATCAAAAAACAGCGTAAAATTATATTTAAATACGAAACATTATAATATATTCCAGCTTTTCTTTTATTGAATTAGTTTTTAATATTTAAATATTTCTATATTAACTTGCAAAGCTTTCAACCCAACAATCTCTAAGTAAACTCACTGGGGAAATAATCCAGCCACGTTTTTTTACAACAATCTTTTATCTATCTATCTATATATATATATATATATATATATATATATATATATATATATATATATATATATAAAGCAAAGCGCTGCCTGACTGACTGACTGACTCACTCATCACTAACTATCCAACTTCCCACGTAAGTAGAGAGATGACACTTTTTACACTGTTTCTTTAGGTCTTAAATAGAACAACTAAACTATTTTCATCTTGATAAATTAATCCTGAGGGGTATAAACCACCCCTAAAAGGTTGTTCCATTAGGACAACACTGGGTAGATTTTAGTAAATTAATAACAGTTGTTATGTAAATAAATAAACATGTTTATTTTGAATGTTTGACATTATACTATTGATGCAATATACTACTAGTTTAATCTTCAGGTGTTTAACAAAAATTAAATATGATAAGTAATACCATTGGGTATTTATACTAATAAATATACAGCAAAGCAAGTAGTGTAGTGAGATACTATAAATAAATTTAATATTGTGATTTTTACGTTTTACGTTTAATCTATATTTGGAGACAAAAGTCACATGCCGAGGCTGAAGGCCAAGGTGTATCGAGTGCAGCGAGCATCGGGGTTGAGACGCGATGCGTGCAGGGGTGTTCCCTAGTATATAATATTACAGCATGTATGGTTTTATATGTTTTTAAATGCTCTAGTATTTATTAAATGCATACGTAATAAAACATTTGTTTTTCATCACTGTCATGTGTTCTAGTCTACTTATCCGTTGCCCACCTATTGTGTATGTACTAGAAGATAGATCTACATTTTTTAATTTTAAAGTCATGAACTCACTCAAACAAACATTTTGAATCAAATTTAAAGTACTATAAATCAGCAAATTTTCAATTGTTTTAAGCCTTTATTTTCCAGTGTCGTAAGTTTAAAGGGCATATGCAAAGAAGCCTGGCGAATTCCATCATACCTGATGGTATCTACAAAACCGAGGCATCTTGAATGTCCCATGTTTAACTAGTCCAACTATCAAAACGTGTGTTATAACCAAAAATACTGAACAATTAATTAATGTATTTTATTTATATTTTTGCTAGTTATCACAACTGATAAAAATGGTTAGGAATTCCTTGTTATTTTCATGATATTGTATTACTCTGTATTATTTTTAATCTCATCTTTGACATTTTATTAAAACCTTAAGCTTTTTGTTTTATAGTGTCCTTCTTATTATTTACACTACATATTTAATACGCCTTTTGAAAATTTGAACAATACAAAAACATTGTTGGAATATGACAAAGCTCCATTCTAGACTACGGTCTAGTTAATCCAGCAGTAATATAGCCCATCAAATATATAGACATTTCCTCTGAAAAATTATAAAACTTTACCCTGAAATCTGGGTGATATTTGAATGATTTACAGAGAACAATCTTAGTATTTTGGCAAGGTTAAAAAAATACATTCTTACAGCATATCAGAAATCAAGAAGCCTCCTAGATGTTTGAGAAGTAAGACTTCTGTGGTTTATGTTTTATTATATAAGTTGTTTTCCATAAATAAAGTCTATGTATAACTATCTACAAGCTAAACTAAAAAAATATATTAAAATACTATTCCATACATACCAATATAAATTCTTGGAACAATACTATCTAATACAGAGCGTTTGCTGCTAGTGCTGTATTGGACAGACACTTTGATCTTATTATTACCTGTCTACAGCAGATACAGCCCGGGCCTGGATTGCTAAGGAGGCTTTAAGATTGTTAAAACTGTCTAGTTGCTGTGTATTTTAAAATTCACTATTGTTAGATTTTCTTAGCTGATTTAATATTATAACTTGTTAATCATTACAAAATGACGAGGTATTTTAGGCCTGTATTAATACTCAATGCAGCTGTTCGTGCTAAACTTTATTATTATTAAATAAATATACGTAACATTCGAATGTAAAATAAATTAAATATCTGTCATATATCAATACATATTTATGACATAATTTTCTACATTCTATATAGAATTTTAATGAAATCAACGTTTCTACATACAGGGTGTGGAACTAGTCTAGAACAACCTCCATTTCTCCTTAACGAGTCCAGATAAATAATTGACATTTAGTATTCTTCTTTAGATAGTTATTTATATATTTTGATGCAGTTTGTAATTTTTTCAACCTACAGGGGAGAGCGCGTGGAGGATTTCGTAAAAAGATTAAATGAAAGGCTATGATGAGTTGTCTTGGTATCAGTTATGAAGCTAGGTATTGGAATATAGAAATAAAAAATTATCTTAAAATATATTATTGACATAATACGAGTACTACGTGTTAATTAATTATTTTCAATATAAATTTCTATTATTATAAATTTTATACATTCTTGATCCACTTGATCCATCTTGATTTTTTCCGGATGTGCCAGTGATCCATTAGCAATTAGCAGCTTTTATAGTACGTAAATATGATTCAAAACATACAAAAATGTTTGTATACTTTTTTGTTATCTTTTATTCGTAACAATCGTGATAGTGGTGGAAAAGCATAATTTCCCATCAGCCATTTTGTTTTACAATATTTTTATGCTAAAATTATAATAAGCTACTTAAAAAACCCCTAGGTACTAATTGTTATTAAAATATGAAGTGTAAGTTCGATTTATTCCAATTATTTATTGTTTTTGTTCACTTGTTGTTTAGTTTTTAGTTCACTATGTTGTTTACTATATAATTGAATCATTTCCAAACTTTACAATTGGTGTATTTCTGATGTTGAGGCCTTCCTTAACAAGTTTATATACTTTCAAATCGATTTATATACTTTCTATTTAATCCGAACTTTTATACCATTTTCACCTAGTTTCTTGTACTAGATGCAAATTTGTCGTAGTATGGATAAGTCTTAGAACAGAACTGGCTTCTAAGGGTGATTCTTTTGATTTGAAACATATGACATCTTATTCAGAAAAAAATAGGCTTTAAAATGATGGGCAACTCACCATAGTCTTTCATTTAAACTTTTAACAAAATACTTCACGGGCCCTCCCCTCTAGGGATTTATAGAGATGTATCCTTGCGTCACACCATCATTGATGAGCTCCCAATGACATTGAAGACTTCAGGTAACTGTATATGCATATAGTTTGTATATGTCTAGTAAGGAGATACGTCCTTGTGTCACACCACTATTGATGAGCTCCCAGTAACACTGAAGACTATAGGTAACCTTATATGCGTATAGTTTGTATATATCTAGTAAAGAGATATATCCTTGTGTCAAACCACTATTGATGAGCTCTCAGTAACATTGAAGACTTGAGGTAACTGTATATGCATATAGTTTGTTTATGTCTAGTAAAGAGATATATCCTTGTGTCACACCATAATTGATGAGCTCTCAGTATAATTGAAGACTTGTAACTGTATATGCATGTAGTTTGTATATGTCTAGTTTGTATATGCATGTAGTTTGTATATGTCTAGTAAGGAGATATGTCCTTGTGTCACACCACCACTGATTAGCTCTCAGTAACATTGAAGACTTGAGGTAACTGATATGGATATAGTTTGTATATGTCTAGTAAAGAGATATATGCTTGTGTCAAACCACTCTTGATGAGCTCTCAGTAACAGTGAAGGCTTGAGGTAACTGTATATGCATATAGTTTGTATATGTCTAGTAAAGAGATATGTCCTTGTGTCACACCCCCATTGATGAGGTCCCAGTAACATTGAAGACTTGAGGTAAATGTATATGCATGTAGTTTGTATATGTCTAGTAAAGAGATATGTCCTTGTGTCACACCACCATTGATGAGGTCCCAATGACATTGAAGACTTCAGGTAACTGTATATGCATATAGTTTGTATATGTCTAGTAAAGAGATATGTCCTTGTGTCACACCACCATTGATGAGCTCCCAATGACATTGAAGACTTGAGGTAACTGTATATGCATATAGTTTGTATATGTTTAGTAAAGAGATATGTCCTTGTGTCACACCCCCATTGATGAGGTCCCAATGACATTGAAGACTTCAGGTAACTGTATATGCATATAGTTTGTATATGTCTAGTAAAGAGATATATCCTTGTGTCACACCCCCATTGATGAGGTCCCAGTAACATTGAAGACTTGAGGTATATGTATATGCATGTAGTTTGTATATGTCTAGTAAAGAGATATGTCCTTGTGTCACACCACCATTGATGAGCTCTCAGTAACAGTGAACGCTTGAGGTAACTGTATATGCATATAGTTTGTATATGTCTAGTAAAGAGATATGTCCTTGTGTCACACCACCATTGATGAGCTCCCAGTAACATTGAAGACTTGAGGTAAATGTATATGCATGTAGTTTGTATATGTCTAGTAAAGAGATATGTCCTTGTGTCACACCACCATTGATGAGGTCCCAGTAACATTGAAGACTTGAGGTAAATGTATATGCATGTAGTTTGTATATGTCTAGTAAAGAGATATGTCCTTGTGTCACACCACCATTGATGAGCTCTCAGTAACAGTGAAGGCTTGAGGTAACTGTATATGCATATAGTTTGTATATGTCTAGTAAAGAGATATGTCCTTGTGTCACACCCCCATTGATGAGGTCCCAATGACATTGAAGACTTCAGGTAACTGTATATGCATATAGTTTGTATATGTCTAGTAAAGAGATATGTCCTTGTGTCACACCACCATTGATGAGCTCCCAATGACATTGAAGACTTCAGGTAACTGTATATGCATATAGTTTGTATATGTTTAGTAAAGAGATATGTCCTTGTGTCACACCCCCATTGATGAGGTCCCAATGACATTGAAGACTTCAGGTAACTGTATATGCATATAGTTTGTATATGTCTAGTAAAGAGATATATCCTTGTGTCACACCCCCATTGATAAGGTCCCAGTAACATTGAAGACTTGAGGTATATGTATATGCATGTAGTTTGTATATGTCTAGTAAAGAGATATGTCCTTGTGTCACACCACCATTGATGAGCTCTCAGTAACAGTGAAAGCTTGAGGTAACTGTATATGCATATAGTTTGTATATGTCTAGTAAAGAGATATGTCCTTGTGTCACACCACCATTGATGAGCTCCCAGTAACATTGAAGACTTGAGGTAAATGTATATGCATGTAGTTTGTATATGTCTAGTAAAGAGATATGTCCTTGTGTCACACCACCATTGATGAGCTCCCAATGACATTGAAGACTTCAGGTAACTGTATATGCATATAGTTTGTATATGTCTAGTAAAGAGATATGTCCTTGTGTCACACCATCATTGATTAGCTCTCAGTAACATTGAAGACTTGAGGTAACTGTATATGCATATAGTTTGTATATGTCTAGTAAGGAGATATGTCCTTGTGTCACACCACCATTGATGAGCTCTCAGTAACATTGAAGACTTGAGGTAACTGTATATGGATATAGTTTGTATATGTCTAGTAAGTAGATATGTCCTTGTGTCACACCACCATTGATGAGCTCTCAGTAACATTGAAGACTTGAGGTAACTGTATATGGATATAGTTTGTATATGTCTAGTAAGTAGATATGTCCTTGTGTCACACCACCATTGATGAGCTCTCAGTAACATTGAAGACTTGAGGTAACTGTATATGCATGTAGTTTGTATATGTCTAGTAAGTAGATATGTCCTTGTGTCACACCACCATTGATGAGCTCTCAGTAACATTGAAGACTTGATGTAACTGTATATGCATAAGCTTTTCTTACTTTACAACCTTTCAGTGCTTAGATTACTGAGGTGTTATTTGCTCCTCCAAGGAGGCATTGAGTATTCTTGTTGCTAGTTATTCACTCTAGAGTTATTTTTCTGAGCGAACAGAAGTCACCTACCTTTTGCAGATGTATATGAATTGATAAATATTTGTATGACGGCTAAATACACGAAGTTCTTAAGATAATGCTAAAATATTGGGATAAATTAATAATTTATATATTGAGAAAACACACATTATCTCTTTAAATTTGCTATGCCTTGAAGATGTAATATTTATGTCATTAACATGAAAATACCAAGGCGAATAGTTATGGACTGGTTTTACAGAACATCACGTTCAGCAAACTACAAAGGTACTATCTGATTGTTTGGTATTTAACGTTGAGAAAAGCCCTAACTGTTGTAATTGATACAAGTATTGTTTAAAAAAAACCAAATTCAAAATTAATAAGCGAGTTATAATATTCCTCGATTAAGTAATCGTTTTGAGATTCTAAAATATAAACATAATGAGGCAGATGGAAAAGGATATGAATATGCCGTAAGTTTAGGCTATCCTCTTACAAGGGGGACACTTTATTACAATATGCAGAGTGTTGAAAAGTCTGTAACCACCTTAATTTCTCTTAAATGGGTCCAGATAAATAATTGCGATTTAGTATACCTCTGTTTTACGTTTTTCTGGATATTTTGATGCAGTTTGTAATTAAAAAAAAAACATTGTATTAGGGCAGTAATTTTATATATTTTAATTCTTATATCAATTTGATTTGTGCTGTGTGTTGTATTTTCTTATATTATTTGGCGTAAATTTTTCGTGTAATTCGTTAGTGCCATTGTAACAATGGCCGAAAAGTGTGGGAAGTGCAATGTTATGTTCGACAGTGCCAAGAATAAGGATACAGCAAACTGTTCAGATTGTAAGCAGTCTTTCCATTCAGCTTGTTGCACTCCGCAAGCATGGACGGCATGGTCCAAGCCACGTGCCAAATGGCTACTTGGAAGTGCGACGTTTGTACGGTGGAAACAGCGTCCTCACATAGTGATGCCTCGGGCGATATTGGCAGTTCTCCAGGAAATGCGCAAGGAATCTAGGGAGCGATTCAATGGCTTGGAAGCTTCTATATCTGCGGTTCGCACGGTCATCGAAGAATCTCAAGGTAGAATAACACAGTTAGAGGAAGAAACGCAACAGTTAAGGAGGCAGAATGAAGCCCAACAAGCTGAAATTGAACAGGGTAAACATGAAACTGCCAGACTTCGTCTTGAACTTCTTTACCTCCAGCAATATTCAAGACGAAACAACGTAGAAATTAAAGGAATCTCCACTTCCCATGGAGAGGATATGTATGTTATCTTGGAGCAGATCTCTAAGGCCATATGCGTACAATGGAACAGATGGGCTATCTCTGTAGCGCACCGCCTCGGACGCCCAGCATCGGATACCCAGCCATCATTGCTGCCTTAGTCAACAGGTCTGTGAGGGAGGACTGCCGCCAAACGCAAGAGGCTGGATGCGACGGACATCTCTCCTCGGTTTACTTACTACTGGACCTGTCTACATCAACAGCCATCTGACGGCTCACAATAAGCAACTTTTTGGTCGAGCCAAGCAGATGGTGCGGGACCGTAAGCTAGCCAACGCCTGGGCAGTTGATGGTCCGCAAGATGGAGGGAGGCCCCGGTATTCGAATCACATTGGTGGAGGACTTGATTAAATTTGATGGGTAAGGTGATTGAATTTTTATCTTTTTAATTGGTAGAAAATAGCAATTTTTTCTTTCTTTATCTCATTATTTAAACAGATACAGGCTATTTTGTTTATAGTTTATATCAATGCCCTCAATTTCATTATTTACTTTCATTTTTTCCATATACTGTTTGTTATCATGTTGTTATTAATAATTACACAGCAAAGTAATTTACTTTAATCAAATTATATTTTATAATATTTACTATTATTTTTCCGTTTTAAATTGCCATGATTAAACTGTACAGTAGTAAGTAGTAATAAGACAAAATTTACAAAAATATCTCCATTGTTAATAAAAATAGTTGCAAAGAACTGTGTTAGTGTGGAGACAAATTAAGTTTCTTATACAGTTCTTGTTTTTGCGTTAAACGGTAACAGTAACGATATAAGATACATGATTTAAAATTTAAATTATTCCCTTTTATGTACATATGAGTTTTTCCATTATATTTATGTTCCTTTGCTTTAGTACTTTTAATTTTTTTTGTACCTATAATTTTATATTCATCCATAATTTATTTTACGATATGCCAATATGACATTTATCTCAACGTTAAACTTTTATTATGTTATTACTATTATGAAAACACATTATTATCTTTATATATTACATATCAATTTGTATTATGCTGAACAATTTCATTATTTTTTAGAAATGTTGTATGTGTTTTAGTATTAAGTTTATATAGTTACTTTTTTAACACGTCATTTTTGAAAGAATATAATGTTTATTAGTTGCTATAGTAGATGTTATGTTATCAGGTGGATGAAATACTGAGACTGGTAAAACAGTAAACAATTCACAGTATCCAATTTATTATATATTGTTTTTTCACACAATATCATTTGTGCTATTTTTAGTCTTATTTTTCAGATTTATTTCTTCTGAAAGTGCTTTCAAACTAGAATCTATAAAAAATGTTTGTCTAACTTACCACTTGATCTCATATTTTCAACAAAAAAAATTTAGATAGTTTGTTAATCTGTTTAAATGTATACTGAATTATGAATGGAAGAATGAATGTTTTAAGTCTTTGATGAGTGTATGTAATTGAAGTAAGTTTATTTTTCAGATATATTGTGCGTGCACGGTCACAAAGCAATTTGCTCTAAATTCATAAATTATATTAACTTATTAAGTATATTATTTTTGCTAAACGAGTGTTGTATCCATAAGAGTGAGTGTATGGACGAATATTGTGTGTATGTTTGGCATGGACGGGCGGGTGTATGTGGAATTTCTTTTTTCTTACAGTGGGTGTCTTAGTAATTGAACATTTAAATAATTACAGAAATGTTGAATGTTTACAGTGTGAACATTTTGCAGAATTTAAACAGTCATTTAGAAAGAGTATTAATATTTTGCACTTAAATATTAGAAGCTTTAGAAAATATTTTGATGAGTTGTTAGTTGTGCTGGAGGGATGTAAAGTTAAATTTGACATTATTATATTGACTGAAACTTGGTTCGAGGAGCAGGATGGTATATTAGTTGAATAGTTATTATGTTAGGTTCGGAGAAGATCTGGTTAGTTGTGTTCCTGTGGCTGCCGGCCCAATAGTGATGACGAGCTGTTCAAGACTCAGGCGTGACTTCACCTGGTCCCCATCACGGAGCAGCAGCTGGTGGACTGTGTCAGCGAGCTCCAGGGGTCGATGGAATAACCACAGCTCTAGTTAAAGATAATTTAGAATATCTTGAATATCTAAAGCATCCTCTACTACATTTAGTGAACTCCAGTCTAGAACAAGATACCTTCCCAGACGTTTTCAAAATTGCTAAAGTTATTCCAATTTATAAGGGGGGTGAGAAGGACAAATTTTGTAACTATAGACAAATTTCATTGCTTAACATTATATCTAAAGCTATAAAGAGGTGTGTAAGCAAGCTATTGTCTAAATATTTATTTGAAAATAACTTAATAGCTAAAAATCAATTTGGTTTTAGAAGTGATGTTACACCTGAAGATACTCTCTTTCATATTAACGATAAATTATATAAAATAATTAGCAACAATAAACACCCATTGATCGTATTTATTGATTTGGCAAAAGCAGTTGATCCCTGGATAGAAATTTATTGCTTCGTAAACTGGAATGTTTAGGAGTCACAGGGGTTAGTTTGGACTGGTTTAAAACATACTTAGGAAGCAGACAGCAGATAGTTTCTTTAGATGGTTTTCAAAGTGAATTTATACATATCACCCATGGAGTGATCCAAGACAGTACATTAGGTCCTCTACTATTCCTCGTATATCAAAATAATATTAGTAAAATTCTATTAAGTATTGGTCATATGTTTCTGTATGCGGATGACACTGCTTTAGTCTTTGGGGATCGACGTGGACCGAAACCTACCAGTTTGCTGCTCAAAGGTTGGTCACAATTAAACGATGGTTTGACCATAATCGGCTTACCGTAAATGTGGCTAAGACTAAATGTTTGGCGGTTTCTATACGTACTCTGGTGATCCGGTAGATCATTAATTGCGTCTTCATGTATGTGACAGTGGGCCGAACTGTCAATGTGATGTCGTTGAGCGTGTTGACAACTACAAATTCCTAGGTGCTATATTTGACAATAGACTTAGCTGGATGGCGCATGTTCAATACATTAACAATAAATTACGCAAATGCATATATGTGTTTCTGTGTTGTCTCGATTGTTACACATGAATCAATTAAAAGTAATTTATTACGCTTATGTTCAATCAATCTTCCAATATGGTATCTTAGTTTGGGGAGGTACTCCAAAGTCAATTATACATCCATTAGAAATAACGCAAAAAGGTATTATAAAATCAGCTCTGGAAAAACCAGTTTACTTTCCCACTAACATGCTGTTTGAATTATTCACCGTCTTAGATGTCCGCCAGTTGTTCATAAAAGTTTTACTTATATATAGCTTTAAAAGACGATTTTATATGCTAGAAAAATCTAATCATACATATTTAACTAGACATCGTACCGATGTTGGCACAACTCGCCTACTCAACGTGTGACAAAAATGTTCAATAAAACAAATCCAAATTTTCTTATTCATATTTTGTATCAACATATGCCAGAAAATTTAAGAATTTTAAATGTTAGCAATTACATGTATTAGAAAAAAAATAGTAGATTGGCTGGTCAGCATTGGTAGAGAGACCGCCTGCTCAATGATAACATCTGTCTATGCCACATAACGGCGCTGTCTAATCAATGTATTCAGTACTAAAACGTTTTCAAGTAATGTACGTTAATATTTCTTGTCTGGGTTCTTTTTACATTATGTTTCAATGTACTTGTTGTTGCTGTTACTATTATTAGTTATTTATTTACTTTTATTTTGAACAATTCTCCATCTTTTTTGTTCTTTATTTCCCCCCTTATACTTCTATTTCAATATATTTACTAGGGGATGATTAGGAGTGTGTGTGTGGGTATATGCGTACGTGTGTATGTGTTGTGCCAGACCTGTGTATTAAGAGGTACATTGACAGCTCCTATTTTAAAATTTTTAGTTTTTTATTCTTTATTTTCCTCCATTTGATAGGGTTATACTTTATTTAATAACTTTTTACATATGTACTTTTTTCTATTTGTCCTATGTGCTGTAATTATGTATATTATATTCCGCTATAACATGTCGTTTTGTATAAGTTATATACGTACAATTATTTTGTAATATGTTCACTATAAATAATTGTATTTTTACTTCAATTTTAGTTTCTTATAATTTTTTTACATACAGTGTTTAAGTTATTCAAAAGTCTCTGTGAGACTGTAGAAGTCGGTTCCCACGCACAGGTTCATTACCAATGTGGGGACCTTTTCCATGTTTAAAAATGTATAAGTGTAATTGTATTTATGGAAATAAATAAACTTATTATTATTACTATACAGGTAGCTCAAGTCTACCGTGTAACGAACGGCTAATTAATACAACAATCCATCTTCTTTCTAGACATATAAAACTATATGATTATACGGTTAGCTCAATTCCACCGTGTTACTAACAGATAACTGATGACGGGTGACATAAGAATCCATCTTCTTTCTAGACATATAAAACTATATGATTATACGGTTAGCATAAGTCTACCGTGTTGCTAACATATAACTAATGACGGTGTGATATAAGAATCCATCTTCTTTGACAAACTATATGATTATACGGTTATCTCAATTTTATGTGTTACTAACAGTTAACTAATGACGGTGTGACTCAAGAATCCATCTTCTTTCTAGACATATAAAACTATATGATTATACGGTTAGCATAAGTCTACCGTGTTGCTAACATATAACTAATGACGGTGTGACATAAGAATCCATCTTCTTTGACAAACTATATGATTACACGGTTAGCTCAATTCCACCGTGTTACTAACAGATAACTGATGACGGTGTGACATAAGAATCCATCTTCTTTCTAGACATATAAAACTATATGATTATACGGTTAGCATAAGTCTACGTGTTGCTAACAGATAACTAATGACGGTGTGACATTAGAATCCATCTTCTTTGACAAACTATATGATTATACAGTTATCTCAATTTTACGTGTTACTAACAGTTAACTAATGACGGTGTGCCACAAGAATCCATCTTCTTTCTAGACATATAAAACTATATGATTATACGGTTAGCTTTATTCTACGTGTTACTAACAGATAACTGATGACGGTGTGACATAAGAATCCATCTTCTTTGACAAACAATATGATTATACGGTTATCTCAATTTTATGTGTTACTAACAGTTAACTAATGACGGTGTGACTCAAGAATCCATCTTCTTTCTATACATATACAAACTATATGATTATACGGTTAGCTCATTTCCACCGTGTTACTAACAGATAACTGATGACGGTGTGACATAAGAATCCATCTTCTTTCTAGACATATACAAACTATATGATTATACGGTTAGCTTTAGTCTACCGTGTTACTAACAGATAACTGATGACGGTGTGACATAAGAATCCATATTCTTTGACAAACAATATGATTATACGGTTATCTCAATTTTATGTGTTACTAACAGTTAACTAATGACGGTGTGACATAAGAATCCATCTTCTTTCTAGACATATACAAACTATATGATTATACGGTTAGCTCAATTCCACCGTGTTACTAACAGATAACTGATGACGGTGTGACATAAGAATCCATCTTCTTTCTAGACATATACAAACTATATGATTATACGGTTAGCTCAATTCTACGTGTTACTAACAGATAACTAATGACGGTGTGACATAAGAATCCATCTTCTTTCTAGACATATAAAACTATATGATTATACGGTTAGCTCAATTCTACGTGTTACTAACAGATAACTAATGACGGTGTGACACAAGAATCCATTTTATTTCTGGTGGATTCTTGTGTCGTTGAATCCAGACGATTACACTAGTGAGCGGAACTGGGAGGTGAGTGGGTAACTAGTCGATTTGTGTGTAAAATGACGTGAACTTGATAGTGACAGCTTTAACCAACGACGCTGTCGATTGTAATTTGATCTAAATAATATATCGTATATTAATTGATTTACATATGTATAAAAATGTATGTTATATTGTACCAATACAAATAAAAAATAAGAAACTACTCTTTTAAATTAAATTAGGTGACCTGTAAGGCATGGATATTTAATTTAATAACTGCTTCAAAGGTAATTTCCATGCAGTGGTAACAGTTTGTTGGCCAGTTTGCCCGGAAGCAGTAACAGCTGATGTCCTACTACGTCACGAGAGGTTAAGGCGGTGAAGTCAACTACAGTACATCAGTATGTCATCTCTGTGTACAGTATCAACAGTTTTAAGACAGATCTTTTACTAGAAACTTCTCAACTAATATTGTAATGCTTTTAGAGATTTTAACTAAATAGAAATAAAAATATTTGGCATATGCAATCTTACAATATTTCGCACAAGACCACAATTTATTTTTTTGTTCAATTTGGAATTTTCAAGGTGAAAACTTTACTATTTTACTAAAGAACTGATAAAAGAGAACTATTATATTTGGCAATAATTTGTTGTTACTTTTATTATTTTGTATTATTTATTTATTTTCCACTATACCATTTGTTTTGGCCTCGAGAAGTCAAAACTTAACATCGAGGACCAATAATAACTATAAACAAAAACAATAGAAAAACATTTACAACAGATATAGATAACATTAAATATACACAATTTAGTTTGTACCACGGTAACTAGAATAATATGGTAGGGATCACGCGCATGGTGCACAGTAAATCTTGGTGTGAATGACGTCACACAGACGTATCAGCTGTTACACTGGATGTTGTAATAATCAGTAACTGATCTTCCTAAATCACTGTTTTCATTAACAACAGGCTTTCACCGGTCAATAACTATTACTAAGACAATACAAATACTTATCATAATACTACTGTATTAATATTATTATAGAAATTTGGCTAAAAGAAATAAAAATAGAACATTTTCAGACAAAAGAACTACTTTTTTTATATAAAAAAAGCACGATGACTATAATAATTCAAGACTGAATTATAAATATTTAATGAATGAATGAATGAATGTCTTTATTTAAAGGTGGAGTTAGGATCCTCTCTTCCACTCGACCTTGTGAAAAACTATACAAACAACATAAAATATAATTTCAAACTAACTAAAACTAAAATTCAAACAAAACGTAATTTACAAAGTGTAAACTACTAATCAAAGCTCAAACTACTAATCAATAGAAAAGTGAAAAATGTATGAACTTGCAACTGATACAATTTAATATCTACTATAATCTAACACACTTACGAATTTATATAATTAAAAATTACATTCTCGCAGACTCACTCGCTCAGGTAATTCACCATGAAAACAGTGCCCCCCACACCCCCACCACACCCCCACCATACCAGCGAGGTCCACAAAAGTAGGTCTTCAAGTCAGCCCTAAAGCCAACGCTATCATCCATATTTCTCAAGCTGTCAGGAAGGGAATTCCATGAACGATAGACTGAAACCGTAAATGATTTATTGAGAAACATTGAGTTATGATGAGTTGACAGCTGAGAAGATCCATATCGACTGGAATGAGAATTGATCTGGGAAAGAAACTTAAAACGATCAAATATGTACCTAGGTGTACCAGCTTTTAATACAGAGTGCAGGAAAGTAAGGGCGTGATACTGCCGGAGCTCCTTATGTTTAAGGAGAGATAAATTATCGAAGAAGGGTGTGACATGAGCATCACGCCTTAAATTGAAGATAAAACTAATACAATTCTGTGCACACTGACATTTTCAGAGAGTTCAACGGTCATGTCATCCATCACAATATCACAGTAGTTAAAGTATGGGAAAGTCAGAGTGCTAACTAAAATAACTTTCATGTTTATAGAATTATGCTCATTATAAACAGCTGTTTCAATACTTGACACTTGTTATTTATTTATACATTTCCAAATCAAAACCAAACGACCGTCTTTTAATTGGATTAATTGGACAAGCCAATGGAGCCACCTTTTAATATTAACCAACAATTAAACAAAAATCAATATAATGTGCTCGTATTACCATTGAAAGTATTTGTATAGCATTAATAATAGTTATTAACGGGTATTATGTTAATGAAAACAGTGATTTAAGAACAGCAGTTACTGATTATTACTACATTCACTGAACCAGCTGAAACGTTGTACAGTTCATTACAGTTATTTTTTTACATAATCTTGTTGTGGAAGTTAAGCACTTGAAGGTGGATGTTAGTCAATCCCGTGAAGTAAAGCAGCTCAGCGGTGGAAAGATTCCTCTCTGCCGCTGGAAACCCTAACATGCGCTAAATATAATACACAGGTCACTTACTGTTCGGTTCAATAATTGACAGTGAGACATTGCAATGGTGATGTAATAGATATTATTTTATATTGGGGTAACCATCAAATTAATAAAATTTAACCTTTGTTCTTGTTGAACACAAAATTTTCTTTAAGCCACTAAAATGTAATACAATGTTATAACATTGTATTACATTTTATCCTTCTCTACTGCTGAGATAGCGGAGGTATCTACTCCTACTTATACAACCATCTCATGTCTTATATCAATGAAAACATATGAATTACAATTTGCCAAGTCTCTAGCAGGTTGTAATTGGCCAAATAATAAATCAGATACATCATAATTAAATGCTTTTGTAACATGTGTTATATAAATATATGAACACTATAAGATATGAGTATATATATATATATCATATAGTGTTCATATATTTATATAACACATGTTACAAAAGCATTTAATTATGATGTATCTGATTTATTATTTGGCCAATTACAACCTGCTAGAGACTTGGCAAATTGTAATTCAGATGTTTTCATTGATATAAGACATGAGATGGTTGTATAAGTAGGAGTAGATACCTCCGCTGTCTCAGCAGTAGAGAAGGATGCATTAACATGTTACATCAATCACATGCACTCATGTGTGTATTTAAGAATTTAATACGCTTTAACTGTTAATTTCTTAGTATAATAACGTAAAACTATCCATAATATATTGTTCTGAGACATTATTCTTATAAAATTCAATGCACGTCATGCAAGGTTTATCATATAAGAAATTGTGTACCTTTCTTTCACGAAATTATGAAAAAAATATCAAAACATCCATATTCATATTCTTAAAATAAAAAAACTACAAAATTAAATAATCACCACTAAACATATTACAGGCAAAAACTCTAGCCTAGATTTAAACGATCTAGGCATATTTAAATCGTTGTTTTCGATGTTAACAGTAACTTTATAATGAACTAGACAAAACTCATTTGACTATCTATCAATAGTATGTATAATAAATCAAGCTTAAGCGATTTTCTCTTAATTATCTAAATCTCACATTATAAAATCCAGCAGTACGTTTCCTGAGAGATCTGTTATCCTGGCGTTCAAAGCTTCTCAGTCCAAATTGAAGTGAAAACTGACACCAGAGGCATATAAGTAATGTATATTAGAGATCATCTAGTTGATCATGACCTTTGGAAAACTCAAGTAAGTTATAGTAGTGAAAGGTGAAAGGTCATAGGACTGTACATCAGCTAGGCAAAGTTCGTGCTAAGTTCTTTCACAGTCCTAACAAAGAAAGGACAACAAACAATAAACACACTGCGAGAGATTATCAGTAAGAGTGCACGAACATTATCGCTCAAGCACAATCATCCAAAGGGAAAATTATAGTTTTACAAACTTTATAAATAAAGAGGGGAAATACTGAATATATTGTAATAATGGCTGAAAGGTTTATGGAACACCAACAACATATTAAGAAGAGATAAAGTGAATGTACTTATGATTTGTTGAAACGATGTTAGGATGTTATTCAGACAACATCAGAGTGCCCTTTGATGGCCGCCGTTACGGGGCTAATAAAGATGTAGTCTTCTACTCTTCTTTATATTACCTACATAATAGCCGCTCAAAAAACTCACTTTATAATGTTTGTACATTTCGTAAAATCCATGTGATTATATGTTTTTATGAATTACCATTTCATATTGTGTTTTATGAACTACAAGACTTCCTAATGTTGTAATATATGCTCTAAGTAATTTTGCGTTGCATGATTAATATACATAAGTTAAAATTTAATAATTTAAATGACATCACTTTAAACAACTGAGATCATATCAATAAATACATAATAACAGAAATATAAATTTCAAGAGTTGAAAATTCTTTGGCAAAAAATTGTTTAATTCTATGCTTGTTACTTCTGTAAAACAAACAAAAGCCTTGAAAATAGTAAATCCTCAAAATTATAAAAAACTGTTTTTTAATTAAAATATACTGAAACTATATGGTTCACTTACAACTGCCACAAGAGGTCATATCATTAAGAGGTACTTGAAGAAGTCACCTCTTCACTGCAATATTGCCATTTACAGAAAATTGTTCTTGATTGCCACTCAGTTGTTTTGTCATTTCTCTCTCTGAAAACTAAGAAGACCTCTTTGGTACGTTAATATTTATTGTCAAGAGTTTTTAAGCACCTTCTGTACATAAGCTACTATGTTAAGATTTCAGTTGCACAAAACTGGATAAGAAGCCTACAATTTATTTTATTGGATATTTTTCATAATTCATTTATCCGAATTATAGCTATAAATATAAATAAATCAAATTAGTTTACAAATTACTCAAAATTGTATGGTGAAAATATGTATAACAATTATAGAACCATAAAGGAATAGCTGTAAATATATAGCAAAACAAATTAGCTTATAATTTCTCAGAGATTTAGAGCGAAATATGTAAAACAAATATGAAACTATAAAGGAATGTTGGGAAATTGAACACTGAATGGTGGGGGAGGGTGACCATGGAGTAAGAGAGAGGTTGGAACAGTTAGAAGGTGGAGGTCGTGAATACAACATGTTGTTTAAAATGTTTGTACATACATTTTAACTTAGGCTATTGTTTCATATTATCATGTAAAAATACTGGACATTTTTCAACTCAGTGCAATATTCATTATGTTTGTTTCTTTGTTTTTGTTTTGTTTTGACAAACACCTCTGTAATCGTTGTTATTTATTAGCTATTTTCTTAAAATAAATTACAACATACAGTATTTAACAATCAAAACAGGCTGTGATATAATTTTGAAATGAACAACTATCGTTTTGTATGCACTCGAAATGTATGGTAATGGGTTTTTATATACAATTAGACTATTTATTTGTAATTATTTACATCGTTTATAGGCTTCCTCCGTTTAGTGGGGATGAAACTTGGCTACAAGTACCTATAAACCTCCATAGCTGAAATTGCGGCAATGTTTAACTTTCAATCTTTGAAGTCCAGACGCTGAATTCAGGATGTTTCTATTTCGTTTGTTGAATGTCAAGACACACTACCCTGATCTCCTAGAGAAAGTAAACTTCAGAGTTCCAAATGTCACCCGTTCAAGAGAGTTATTCTCCAGGTCATCCGTGAGTACAGCATACGCTGCCAACAAATGTTTGTACGATGGTGAGGATTCAAACAGTAAGGAAATCGCATGACTGACACTCTAGACGTTTTCTTCTTGTCTGTATTCTCTTTAAAGAGGGTCAAGACAAGCACAAGAACTATAAAGAAATCTTTCGATGATTTAATTGTTGTATTTGCCATCATATATTAGGCCTATTATATATTATACTAGGGGGTACCCCTGCACGAGTTGCGTGTCAACCACGACTCTTGCTGCGCTCGATACACCTCGGCATGCGAATACATTGCCTTGACTACTAATAATAGTAGATTATCTGTGTAACGTAAAATTACAATATTAAATTATTTACAGTATTTCACTCACACTACTTGCGTTGCTAACTATTTATTAGTATAGGGTATTACTTAGCCTATTTCAAACGTGTTTATTTAATTTGTGTGTGTTTTTTTAACAGCTGAAGATTAACTCTTAATGCATCAATAAGGTAATGCCAAATATATAAAATGACAACTGTTTGATACTTTCTGTGTAAAACTGTGTTTATTTCGTTCCGATATTTTTTATAAATATTTAATAATTATTGTTCTTTTTAATTGTAAAAGTACTTAAAATATGTAAGGAAATTTGAATTTTTGTGTTTACTTGTGTATTTTCTTACCAATATATTGATCTGAACCTAATTGCAAAGTAAATGAATACCTCAAAGGTTAACCCGTCAAATGTAAACAAAGTTTTGTTTATTGATATGGAAAATCACCACAATTATTGCTCTAATGAAGGAATAGTAACCGAATCACATGGACACACTCTTCCCAAGCAACGTGAAGATGAGGCACCAAACAAAAACGGTTGGCAAAGAGTGCCGATCAGAAATAAGAGATTTTGCACTCAGGTAATGGGTTGGATGTTAAAAAACCTTGTACAGGGTCTGATATGAACAATCTTATCAACTTATGCAATAGTCTTGAGTGTCTAAATAATCTAAAACAAACTGCAGATGAGGAAATGTCTCATGACCAAGACGCCAACAAAGCAGAGGTAAGACCTCCACCAATATTTGGCCCAAACATTTCCGAAATTAAGAGTATGATTGTAGGTATTGAAAAAGTGATCACAAAGGATTCTTATTCATACAAATGTATTACCATAGACAAGGTAAAAATTAATGCTGTAAACATTGATGCATATCGTACCCTAGTCAAACATTTAACTGACATAAAGGTAAGTTTTCACACTTATCAACTTAAACAGGACAGGGCCTACAGAGTTGTGCTTAAAAACATGCACTTTTCTACTGAAATTCAGGATATAAAAGCAGCTATAGAAGCTCATAGGTATGCTGTTAGAAACATATCAAATCTGAAAAGTTCTAGATCTAAAGTTCCTCTGTCTATATTTTTTGTAGACTTAGAGCCCACACCCAATAACAAGGTCATTTTCAATGTACAGTTCTTACTAAATGCTAGAATTGTATTCGAACCTCTCTATAAACGTAATGACGTGGTACAGAGCAAAAAGTATCAACGGTACGGGCATACCAAATCCTACTGTTGGTACAAAAATCGCTGTGTAAAATGCGGTTCTGATCACCATACAAATAGTTGTAACAAATCTAAGGAATCTCAGGCTACATGTGTACTATGTGGTGGTGAGCACCCTGCCAATTATAAAGGATGCTATGTATATAGAGACGTTAAAAACAAAGCTTTCCCTACTTTACGTTTGAATGTTTCAAAAGGACCAGGCACTTCTTCACCACTGGGGAAAGACAAAGTTGTTAAAAACTTACCATCGCCTATTGCTCAGGCTCGAGAATCTTCTTTAACAACAACTACATCATCTCTGACTTACGTAGGCGTGACATCAGGTCAAATAAATGCAGGAGAAAATTTAAATAAATTAATCGATGGATTTCTAAACAAATTTGAAATGCTCATGTCACAACAAGCCCAACAAGTAGGTACACTGATCAACCTACTAACAACCGTCATCTCAAAACTAAAGTGACTAATTTCTATAGTATTGGTCTCTGGAATGCCAACGGCTTGGCCCAACATAGACAGGATATTAAGATTTTTATTTCAATGCATAAAATTGATATCATGCTAATAACTGAAACACATTTTACTGACTTAAATTACTTTAAAATTCCGAATTTTTCTATTTATAGTACCAACCACCCCGACAATACCGCTCATGGGGGAAGTGCTGTTTTAATTAAAACTACTATCAAACATCATGAAATTACAAAATTTCAGCAAAATGATTTTCAAGCTACCAGTGTTGTGGTTGAAGATTGGATGGGTCCTTTACTGTCCGCCTAGATTAACATCTCAGACCAGTGATTCAAGCAGTTGTCCAGCTCACTTGGTCCTCGCTTCCTGGCAGGAGGTGACTACAATGCTAAACATGTGATGTGGGGATCACGACTAGTAAATCCTCGGGCAAGAAATCTGCTAAAATGTATAAATAATAATAATTTAAATTATTTATCAACTGGTCATCCTACTTATTGGCCAACAGATGT